>JAAGNO010024312.1:55325-77438 GCA_033439905.1 Ceryle rudis
CTGGGTATAGAAAGAGCCAGTGGCTTGTACTGTTTCAGTTCGAGCTGTGTACCAGAAAGGGAAATATCTGAGCAGGGTTGTTGTGGGTTCTCCATGACCAAAATTGCTGGGGAGAGCAGGAAAAGAAGCAGTGGCCGATGAGAAAGCAGGACCAAGCTCATCTGGGTAAGCTTGAGTAAAGCAACAGAGAACTGTGAAATGTTGTTAAAAGCCATTAAGAGTGGCCTTAGAGTGAAATCTGGGCTGGGAGATGCAGGCAGAAGGCAACCCTAGCTAAGGATACTTGCAGGCAGGGAGAATTGTGAATCCAGCCTGTTTGCACTGTTTTTACTGAATAATAAAATAAATTATTCTTATTCCCCCTGAGACAACTGTCAGAGAGAGGACAGTGTGCCAGGAACACAACAGGCAGGCTGCATCTTTCTAACAGGTTTTTAACAGGGAAGGATTTTTATTACAGCTATCCACATATCAGAGTGCTTTGCACCTTTTAAAATTGGCAATCCCTATTGGCAGTCTGTATTGTGTGACCTCCAGATTTTTGGTCATTAATTCTTAAGTTGTGTTACGTACATTTGTAGTGAATTTGCTTATTTTTACCCAAAGAAAGTAGGGTAAAAGAAAGAGGGAAGTAGTTCAATGTCTGCTGCTTTTGCTGCCTTCCTACATTTCTCAGCTGTTAGGAGACACCCCAGTCTCCTTTTAAGGGAAAAATAGGCTTTATGATAATTTATGATATAATACAATATAACATAGAAACATCTATAATAATAACTAATATAAAATAATAATATGCCTGGCTTCATTCTTTATGGTGTTGTGCCTCCATTGCCTTTTGTATGTACAACTGAGCAAATCTGCCTGCCTTCTGACGTAACGTCTGCCATCCTCATCGTGCAAGTGTTAAAACAGGAGTGACTAAAGTATGCAAAGGACTTAATTAATTTTGGTTTACACTAAACATACTCTGGTATGGCTTCATTCCTGAACCTGGCCATTTGTATGGACAAACACAGGACCTGTTCTTTTTTCCCAAGCACATGCATATAGTTAGCAGTAGAAGTTTCTTTGTGACAACAAGTTCAAATTTTATTTTTTTTGGCAAAACAGATTTAAAAATAAAATAAATCCAATTGTGAGACCGTAGTGCAACAAGAAGATATTGAGTAGGGGTCCTTACACAAAGGCACAGCCGTGGTATACATAGTAAATTCTACAATTGCCATTTCCTCTTGTTGCAAAGAAATCGAGGATCATTAAAGCATCTGGCCATTGACCACTGAGGAAATCGACCTTTAAACTTAAATTCAGAGTATCAGTCAGAGTCTTTCAAATGACCTACAGCAAGTTTCTAAGAGCTATGGCTATAAATAATGTAATTTGCTATCCATTTGCAAAGAAACTGAAACAACAACAGTGACACAGAAAGCATGTGTTAATTAGAGCCCATTCTGCAGCACAGTAATATACTAAGTGCAAGGCTTCCTCTCCCTGCATTTTTAATGAAAATTTTTAATCTAATTGTCCCACTTTCTCTTGCCATTTGTTGTAAATTACTGTCCCTTTTGATAAAGGAATTCACTCATCCGAATGCCACGTTGTGGAGGAAAATGATTGTGTGCTATTTGCATATACTTTACTGACCTATTATCACAATCATGCCTCACTGCTAAAGCAAGATACGCATTTTAACAAAAGAAATGCCTGTGGTATTTCTGTTCATGATTTAACCCCTCCGAGCTATTTACAGAGCCCGGTTACGATGGTGTTACAAGCAAACCGATTTCACAAGTCCCTGTAATGAATATTCATTGTGGTCGATAGGTCCCGCTCAGTTTTTTAGGGGCTGTCATGTGTACGTATAATGAATAATGAAAATATTCTGTATCAACAATATGTGATTGTCTGTGTTTGCCTAGAAAGGCTCTGAAAACACGCATCACAAACAGTAATTGCCTTTGATTTCAAGGGCTGTGGCAGGTCTAGTACTTGCTGTCATATACATATAGAGCCCAGCATTACCCCATTTAGTTTTGCAATTAGTTTCATGACACACTCTGTACAGCCAGAGCTTCCAAGCTGTCAGTGTATAAATCCCTGTTAGTGTCTGTATATTTTTTTACCGGTGCTTTACCTTTTTTTGCTTTTTACCTTACACTTGCCTCAGCCCCTAACACATTCTTGCTTAGAGTGAGGAGGGATTAAAAAGAACAGGCTTTCCAGGGTAGCCTGCTGCTCCTGCTCCTGCTTTGCTGACTGTTGCCCAAGTTTTGCAGCTCACGACTGCATGACGCTGACAGCCGTACGGAACGGAGCCTGCGTAACCCCGATGTTCCACGCACCTCGATCACAGCCACCCGCAGTTCCCTTCCAAAATCCCTGTTGTGCATTCCCTTTATATTGTTGGATTGGTGAATGTTGGGTGGTTTTGTTTGGTTTTTCTTTCCTGTTAAAAATGTATCCTTATACTTAGTTTAAATGCGTAATTAAATTCTCATGATGAAGAACGGATGTTAGGCTTTGTGCATTACGGGTTGTTGCATTACTTATTTTCTGCTTTCCTAACAATTCCTGATTTTCTGTTTTGCTTCCGTTTTTGTTGCTTCTTGCTATTTGCTTGCAAAAAACAAACAGGCAAGCCTGGTAAGTAAAGCTTTTCACCAACTTTCACACCGGCATTTTGCATTTTTTAGTTTCTTTTGCTTTTGTTCTCCGTTCGCTGCATTCCCATTAAGTAATGTAAGTAATACTGAGCTGAGCCTGAAAGCGGATCTGCTGGGGTGATGCTCTGATTCTGTCAGCTTGGATAGTGTTAGTCCTGAGCATACTGTTGTTATTGTTGGTGAGCCGTGGACAGTGTGTGCAGCAGACATGGAAGCCATTTAATGAAAATATTTTAACTGCCTAACCTCATAAATATCCTTAGAAATAAGTATCTGTAACTATTTCACTAAGGTTTGACTGGCAGACTATTATCAGCACAGCTCCACTAAGCAGCTTTTTCATTAAAGCTCAATCACAGTTTTAGAAAATATCATGTAGCTTTTCCAGCCCCCTTCCAGTCAGATGCTAGTTTCTGTTTTCTGTAGTATCAAACCATTTTGGTTTTAGATGTATCTTAACTGTTTTCTGATAGTAGCAGATGCTTTGTTCCTACAGCTCACTAGAAACTTTCCCTCTTTTCAGTTTATTTGTCACACGCACACCCATATAAATTCCTGGTTTCCCCTTGAAGTTTAATGAGGCCTCAGCTCAATCCCCACTCCATGGTCACCTCAAGCATGTAATGGGAGAGGAGAAAGGAAGCATTGGCCTTCCAGTTCTTAAAGGGGGCCTCTAAGAAAGACAGGACTATTATCTTTAGCAGAGCTGGTAGCGACAGGGTAAGGGGTGATGGTTTTAAACTAAAAGAGGGGAGACTGAGAATAGATACAAGGAAGACATTTTTACCATGAGGAGGGTGAAACACTGGCCCACGTTGCCCAGAGAGGTGGTAGAAGCCCCTTCCCTGGAAACATTCCAGTTCAGGTTGGATGGGGCTCTGAGCAACCTGTTTTAGTTGTAGATGCTCCCTGCAGGGTGGTTGGACTAGATGACTAGGTCCCTTCCCACCCGAACCAGTCTTTGATTCTGTAATTCTTTATTGCTTGCACCTAATTCCCATATGCCAGTTGAAGTCGGGCTGTGTTTGAGGAGCTGGTCCATCTGAGGAGGAGAGGGCATGGCCATGCCCTGGGAGGAGCAGGAAGAGCTCACTGGTTGTGAGGGAGCTTTCTAGATTGCCCTAGAAACAAATGAGAAGGAAGTTGCTAAAATACCAGTGACAGCAGTTTAAGAAAAAAAGTAAAGTTGTGACTTTAAATACTTCTAAGTACATTACATGATCATGCAAATGGATCCCCTCCCCTGCACGGAGCTGTGACGACAGAGGTTTTGCCAAAGAACAGGATCCTGCCAGTAAGTGCTTTGGAATTAAGCTAGACAGTGTGTAATCTCCAGCGTGATTAAACAAATCTTGTGCTGGAACACCAGGTGACACCACCTCAGATTTAGAAAAATACATGAAGGGTGACAAATGGTTTTCTCATTTTACCTGAGAATACATTCATTTTGACGTTACAGATGATCGCCGAGTGTCTTTAGGAAGGCAAAATAGGAAAGAATGTTTTAATTTTTATGAAATGTTAAGTGCTACCAAATTGATGTGGCATTACAGGGCTCTGGGTTTCTAAGTTCTGCCATATCAAAGGTGTTTATTCATCATTACAACTTCCAGTGCTGCAACCTCAGCGCAGGTCTTGAGAGCATCACAGAGCAACATAACCTCAGGTCAGGCTCTGCCCCAGCAGGATGCTGTGCAAAGGAGCACAGAACATAGGCCAGATGAGCTGATGCATGGGGTGGCACCATCGCTGCCCTGGGCTTAGCTGGGCTAGCAAAATAAGTCTCTAAAAGGATTGAATATGCAAAAGGAAGAGATTCATCTTAGTTTGGGAAGTGACTGTACCAACTTTGACATTTCAGAGCTGACCAGCACTATGAAATACTTCATTCAGGTGAAAAACTCCTATTCAAATAAAAAAAACCCCAACCTCTTGTTTAGTTCTCTGTATTTTGAAATATAAAGGCCCGAATGAAAAGTTGTAGATTCTGAAATGTCCCGTGCTTTTACATGGGAGAACTTTCAACTTGATTTCAACTTCCATCATAGACAAAGGACAACGGTAATATAAAACTGCTGTGTTTTGTGGGTTCGTTTTCATTTCAGTATCATTCAAAGTAGCCCTTAAAATATGGACACAAGAATCATATTTTAGGATATGAAGCAAACAATGAAGCATTTTGGAAGACAATGCCAGACCTTTTCTTTCAGTAGTAACAGGTGTTCCAATTTATTGCTAGGACAATTCCCTTGAAAAACTTCCCTTCCATATAGTTTTGGATTCCTCTTGTGTTCTTCCCACTGTCCCTGTCTCAAATTTAACTATACACTGGTGAAGCTTGGAAGAATATTTCTGCAGACCAGAACTTAGAAAGTCTGCCTCGTGTGAGATTCTTTTTTATTGTTTTCTGACACTTGCTATAGTAATCCTAAGAATGAAATTTTGCAAAACACTCCTTTTCCAAGGGAAGAATTT
The DNA here is from genome assembly GCA_033439905.1 of Ceryle rudis. Lineage (NCBI taxonomy): Eukaryota > Metazoa > Chordata > Aves > Coraciiformes > Cerylidae > Ceryle > Ceryle rudis. The sequence continues at coordinate 60,464 of JAAGNO010024312.1, forward strand.
GAGTTGAATTCCATTAAACAAAGTGCCCTGTTTGTGCAGCATTAGAATAGATACCAGGAGATGACAAGCAGGTATCAGCAATGGCAAATAATCTATTGCCAGTGCTAGCAATATGCGTAGATGGCCCTTCCTTCAGCTAGTGCTTCTTCGGGTAAAGAAGGGAAGTCCAGCACTTGCCTTTTTCACGGGAACAGCTGAGTTCAGAGTGAAATAAGTCATCAGTACAGAGATATATTCACATTTCCACCCAACATTAAAATATTTAAATATCACTGTATTTAGCAACCTTTTCCCAAAGCAGTTTTGTGGTTTTATGAGAAAATGACTTTTCTGGATCCTGCAAATTTACTAATACACAATGTAGAGCACAGGATAGTAGAAACTGTAAGTGATAGTGAAATCACTCTTCTTACTACTATTACCCTTCTGAAAAATGTGGTTTTTCCTCCCCCTCTCTTTCTCCTAACAGAGGATGAACAGAGAGAGAAGTCTGTCTCCCATCACACTGTTCAGCAGCTGATAGTGGAGAAGGAACAAGCTTTGGCAGATCTGAACTCAGTGGAGAAATCACTGGCAGATCTTTTCAGGAGATATGAAAAGATGAAAGAAGTATTGGAGGGGTTTCGGAAGGTGAGTCGCATGAAGTCCCTCCTCAAGCAGCCAGTGCTTCTGAGCAGAAGTCTTTGGTTCCAGATGAATCTGATGTACTCCATTGGACTGCAGTGTGCTGGGAGGAAGGAGAACCTGAATGCTCATTTGTGCTTTTGATCGGGAACAGCTTTAAAACGGTGAAGATTTTGCCCAAGAGTAGCTTACTGCCACTGTGACACTGTGATTTCAATAGATGTCACAAAGCTGAGGGACTTCAGCTCCTGTCAGGACTGGCTTCTGGACTGAGCATTCTGTTAAAACCGAGGACATCGATTCCTAATCAGAGGTTGTGTCTAAAGCACGTGACATAACAATCCTCAGATAAAGGATTTTAGCCACGTATCGAGTGCAATCAGAATTGTAAAGCTTTCTTGCATTGTATGATTGCTTCAGATGCCCTTTGCTGGGGTGGGGGTGGGGGGGGGGAGGGGGGAGGGTGGTGGTGTCAGCGTTAGAACGCAACCCTTAAAATACCCAACTGTGACTCCTGCAAATAGGTGCCTCTCCTACACTTGGATTAAATTTTATGTCTTCTCGTTTAAGAATGAAGAAGTGTTAAAGAAATGTGCACAGGAATATTTATCACGAGTAAAGAAGGAAGAGCAGAGGTATCAAGCACTCAAAATTCACGCTGAGGAAAAACTGGACAGGTAACTGATTATACCCATCTCTTTTCAGGAGTTTGTGCTGCAGGACAATTCCTGTGGCTGGATCTTGCATCCCAAATATGCTCCTGTGCAGAGCCCAGGCTGCTCTGTGATGGAGGGTGTAATGAAATGCCAGAATCATAGAATCAGAATGCTTTGGGTTGGAAGGGACCTGAAAGATCATCTCGTTCCAACCCTCCCCCCCGCTATGAGCATGGACACCTCCCACTAGACCAGGCTGCTCAAAGCTCCATCCAGTCTGGCCTTGAATCCTTCCAGGAATGAGGCATCTAAAACTTCTCTGGGCAACCTATTCCAGAGTGTCACCACCCTCACAGTGAAGAACTTCTTCCTAATATCTGATCTAAATCTGTCCTCTTTCAGTCTGAAACCATCACCCCTCATCCTATCACTGCACTCTCTGATAAAAAGCCCCTCCCCACCTTTCCTGTAGCCCACTTTTAGCTACTGGAAGGCTGCTATAAGGTCTTCCGAGAGCCTTCTCTTCTCCAGCCCAAACAGCCCCAACTCTCACAGCCTGTCCTCACAGGGGAAGTGTTTCAGCCACCTAATCATCTTCAATTTCTATAATGTGCTGGTGTTTCTTCTAGCTCCTGACTATATAGAACCCCTTAAATTTCTGTCTTTATCAAATATCTCCATGTTTCTTGAACATATTTTCCAGGGAAGATAGAAAAGAAGCCATTACCTAGGTTTATGTAGCTATGGAGGCCTGTGCTCAGGTATTTGCACCTGCAGCCACTATTCCTGACCCCCAGATTTGCCATTGCCCCTGTGCTGTGTCTGCCCCTGCATCCACCAGCAGAACAGAACATGTGAGTGCAGCTCTGCTGTTTCAGTGCAGACTCACTCAGGAGAATATTTTCAAAGACATGCAGAAAGGATCCCTGCCCTCACCACCCATCTGGCAAGATGCAGTCCATCCTTCAGTAGCTGCTGTCCATTCCTGCAGAGAACCTGACGTGACCAAACTGTGTTTTTTTTCTAGAGCCAATGCTGAAATTGCACAAGTGAGAGGCAAGGCTCAGCAAGAGCAAGCAGCGTATCAGGCCAGCCTTCGTAAAGAGCAGCTGAAAGTGGACGCATTGGAAAGAACACTGGAACAAAAGGTAAATGGCAATTCAGGTCTTTTAATGCAGAAATCAACAGGGTGACCAAAGTGAGCTGAAATTTGCCCAGAGTGGTTGCATCCAGCTCTATTCTGGAGCTCAGTCTGCAGCCGAGGTCTGCCCAAGGACCTGTCTTGCTCCTTGCGTCCGGTTGGCCCAGCAGCTCCTCGGCCCCAGGGAGAGCAGCGTTGCCCAAGCCTTAGAATAAAATCAGCTGCGTGCACTGGGTGGTTCAGGGAGATGGACCCATCTGCCAGGCTTTGACCTCAGCCACAGGCCAGACTCCCATCAAAGCTCATTGTGCACTTGTGTACCAGGTAGAGCCCTTGGTTTGCTTTTGTTCTTGTGTTTAAGATCATCTTGGTTTAATTCTTCTTTTGATTTTTTTGTTTTTAGCATTAGCTGTAATTCCAGTGCTAGCTCATGTACCTCCCCTACTAACACTGACAGAATGATCAGGTGCAGATCCATACAGCTTAGGGCAAAGTGACTGTAGGAAATACCAGTTGGTATCTCGTGTTCATTAGCTCGTCAAAGGAGCTTGTGTTCAGTAAAGTGCTACTCGTCCTTATTTAGAGCCCCTGGAAAACAGGGTGAAAAATAATGCTGCCAAAGTGGAGCCTAGAAACAAATGCATGTATTATTATTGTGTGCTGGGAATGACTGCTGTGAAGCTGTTGGATTTAGTGCTAAATTGTGTTTATTGTAGTTGGAGCAGCTGTATGTGAAAAGAAGTAAGTATATTGTTTGAATGCGCTATACGTAGCAGTGCTCTGTATGCATATATATGTATAGATACTCTGTTCTCAGTATTGGAGAAAACCTAATTGTTCCACACTCTTCAGAGTTTGGATAATTCAGAAAAAAACAGCCAAAAACCACAACAGCTCATCTTAATGCAACAATATTGTTTCATAATACTTAATCATAGAATCAGAATTGTTTTGGTTGGGTGAGACCTTTAAGATCGTCAAGTCCAACCATTAATCCACCGCTGCCAGGGCACCACTGACCCATGGCCCTCAGCACCACAGCTCCACGGCTTTTAAATCTCTCCAGGGGTGGGGACTCCACCACTGCCCTGGGCAGCCTGAGGACTTGACAACCCTTACAGGGAAGAAATTGTTCCTTGAGTCCAACCCAAACCTCCCCTGGTGCAACTTCAGGCCATTTCCTCTTGTCCTGTCACTTGCTCCTTGAGAGAAGAGACCGACCCCAGCTGACTCCAACCTCCTTGCAGGGAATTGTGGAGAGCAAGAAGATCTCCCCTGAGCCTCCCTTTTTCAGGCTAAAAAGCCCCAGTTCCCTCAGCCACCTTATATTTATTAATTAGTTATAAAACCTAATATACTATTAATATTAATAACAGACTATAATACTGCCTTTTATTTTCCAGAATAAAGAGATAGAAGAATTAACGAAGATTTGTGATGAACTGATTGCCAAAATGGGGAAAAGCTAACTTTTAACCAAATTTCTGGACTTTGCTATTTGAGTGCAATATGACCATTGGCACACTGATGTCCATACATTTATGTGGACGAGGTTATATTTTCACTTTTTCGTATGCACTACTGTATTTTCTTTCTAAATAAAGTTGATTTAATTGTATGCAGTACTAAGATGACTATCAGAATTTCTTGCTATTGTTTGCATTTTCATAGTATAATTCATAGCAAGTTGATCTCAAAGTTCCTGTATCAGGGAGATTGTCAAGTTCTCTAAGAAAATACCAATTGCTGATCCTAGCCTTCCCTTTGTACATGAGTTCCCATGTTGGATGTCTTTTGGATTTAATATAAACATGTATTACTTGCATGGGGACTCTTGCCTTAAGGAGTGTAAACTTTATCTGCATTTGCTGATTTGTAAAATAAAATTAAAAATGAAAAAAAAAAAAAAAGAAAATGCATGTCACAAATGAAATTCTCTATTGTAAATAAATTTTTTCGTTGAAAGTTGGTATGGCTCTATTTTATGTACTTCCCTTGCTTGCTTCATGTGGAGCACCAGATACAATAGCTCTTCCTAATGAATTCCTTACAGAAAGCACTTAATGGGTCATTACTTGGGGCACTCCGTGGGTCACAAGAATATGCTACTTACATGCACATACCTATGTCTGTATCTTTCCTTTATGATTATACACGTATGGTAGATTTGGACCACTCGGGTCTCAAGCACAGGCTTAATCCTCCAGAATCTTTAATACTCTGACCCTGATCCAGCAAATGTAGAATGGTTTGGGCTGGAAAGGACCTTAAAGATCATCTCGTTCCAACCCCCTTGCCATGGGCAGGGACACCTCCCACTAGACCAGGTTGCTCAAAACTCCATCCAGTCTGGCCTTGAATCCTTCCAGGAATGAGGCATCTAAACTTCTCTGGGCAACCTATTCCAGTGTGTCACCACCCTCACAGTGAAGAACTTCTTCCTTACACCTAACCTAAATCTACCCTCTTTCAGTTTAAAGCTGTTACCTCTTGTCCTGTCCCATTGGCAAATGCGATGAGGCTGTTTGTACAAGTTGGAAGCTGTGGCATGTGATGATGGGGTGGTGGTTTTTAAGCAGATCTATGACTGAAAGGTGAACACATTTTCTTCTTCCTGCTCCTGGGAGCATTTGCCTGTGGGGTTTGTAAAGATGGAGTACGTGTGATTAGAAGTACACCCGGAATAAGCTAGATAAGCAGCATTCTCGAACACCTCTTTATCCTACGAGTTATCCTCTGCAGAGGATTAGGTATGTAAGATAAGCATTAAGGCTTTGATAGCAAACAAACTGCTTTCTTTGTCTAATGGTGCATCTCTTCTATCTCCACGATGTGGACAGTCTTCAGTCTGCTTCTTGTCAGCTCCCTTTTTGTACTCAAAAGTAAGTGAACTCTCTTTTCTTGCCTTTTTTATTTCTTCTTCATTTCCTACTTCAGGCATGGCCGAGCCTCTTTGCTGTTCTGTGCTTCAGTCCTGGGTTGGTTTGGCTTCAGGTTATGTGTACGTGGTTAGCAGCACAGAACTGCACCTCTGCTATGTAATACAAACATAAATATCTTTGCTAATATATTTAAATGCCCACGTCCCTGTGGACAGCGAACGTGCCTTCTGCTCTGCTGGTTTGAAGTACAGTATTTTAAATAGATTTCAAATTCACACTTGCCTTTTGGAAATATCATGTATTAAGATACACTGTTGTGCCTTCCAGCTGAACTGATAAAACAATATATGGATCATAGTAAGATTTTATGTGTTTACAATGTACTTTTTCATGGTACTCTGGACCAAAGATCATGACAGAGGGGGAAAAAATATGATGCTCCAACTTGTTACAGTGCACTCTGCTCTAAAAATGCCACAAGGAGGTGCGCACACAATTACAGAACATCAGATGTTCTTGGATTATTTTCAGTGTAAATTGTAACAACTAAATAATACATGGCTGATTTTTTTTATACCTTTCAAGTCAGTTATCTGGAGCACTTCTAAAAAAGAAAACTTGATAGGATTTGCAGTATCTTTTTTTTTTTTTTGTAATTTTTTGAACGTGCTGAGAACAGAACTAGGGACACCTTATAGCTGGTATTCTAAAATATTCCTTGTAAACTGTAAGCACTACTGTTATAAGTGGTCTTTTTTTTCCTTCATGCCAGGTGAAGCACTGCAGTGTTACACCTGTGTAGGGTCTAGCGATGAAGACTGTAACAGACAAGGAACTCAGCAATGTCCAGGGCATTCAGATGCATGCGCGGTCTTTAGAGGACAAACAAGTAAGTTCCGACTTACTCAATTTTTAATAATAGAAATAAATAATGTGTTGGAAGAAGAAGGGTATATAATAAATTAAGGAGACAAAGGTAAACGTTACTTCTCAAAAGAAACCCGATTAATAAATCCCAATCCCTGATTTTTCTTTGGTTTGGCAGCAATCTGGTACAAACTGTCACTGAGTAAGATTTGTTAGGATGCCACAATGAGCCGTATCCATGCTATGGGAAAGCTGTAAGAAAGTATTTTAATTATTGCCCACTTCTTCCTTAAGTCATGTTTAAGTTAAATGAGTTACCTGAAAATTAGCAAGGAAAAGAAGCTCGTGAGGCACTGCCCGTAAGCACGTTCAAGAGATATTTAAGCTGCATCAGTTGCAGCTAAAATTAGTACAATTATTAACGTAAGCAGAAGTTTGTTAAAAGTGCTGCAGTCTGATGCAATTGTATTTCATTTACTTGTAAGGAATGGCCAAACCCAGTGTTGTTGCTCAATGTTGGATGGTCAGGTTCATGCTGAGAGGATGACCGTGAACGTGCAGGTCCATCTAGGTTCACTGTGGTTCTGTTTTAGGTGGTGTTATGAAGTCCTGTTCATTCAGGTCCTTCTGCGAGCGGGCAAGGAGGGATGGAAACAGAGCTCCTGGAGTGAGCATCCACTGCTGCTACTCCAACAACTGCAATGTAAAAGGCCTGGCTTCAAGAGTCACCACCTCTGCCAGCTACATCTCTCTCCTCGTCTTTACATTGCTGTGGCACCCGCTGTTGAAGCTGTCATGAGGGAGGAAAACAACAGTATCTTGAAGCAACAAGTCTGCCTTCGTAGAAAGGGATGATTCTATTTCCTCATCGCGTTCCTCCATGTACCCTATTTTTCGGTAGGTAAAAAACAGTAGGCAGACCTGACGGATGTTCACATAAAAATTGTCCCATCTGATAAATATCTCTTGACCATATAGAAAGGAAATGCTGCCCTCTTCTTCTTTCTCATAAGAGGTTGATCGTGCAAGTATGTAACATTTTCCTACTATTTAGGTCGTATGTATAATGAAAAAAAGGAAATCTAATTTGCAAGTAGCCTTATAGTAGGGTACAGGACCAATATCTTCCAAATGCTGTTTACTATTGGCAGACATTGAAAAGCAAGCTAAAATTTTCAAGCACAAAGTGTCTGAAAATTTTAGCAAGCAAGTTAGTCTTTCAGAGAACATATGGCAACTGGACAGAGCCAGAAAACTTGAAATAAAGATGATTTAGTATTAGCACAAACTAGTAAGATAAGGTCATTAAGAGAACAGTGCGTGGAGGTGTGGTATGTTACATATATTTCCTGGAAAGAAAAACAACCCTTCCAGTTTTCTCTTCTTTGATCATTTGAGAATCCTAATATTGGAATAAAAAGGAAAAAAAAAAAAAAAAAAACAGAACAAAGAGCTTGGGAGTTGTTTTGAATGGGTAAGCCTCCTCCAAAGAGCAGCTCATTTTATCTCTGCTGCCAGTTTCGAGAACAAGTGGTTAATCCCTGTCTTGAAAGCAAATGTTAACTTGATTAATAACATTTTTGTTTATCCAAATTCTTCTTGCAGTTTCAACTATGTAGTTAATTCTTCACTGTCTTCATTCTTTGAGAGTAAGAGTATGTATCTTCCCCTTCAATGACGTGACTGAGCCGATTCTGTGGTGTTTTGCATGTTCTTTTCACTTTGCAAAGTGAATGAAGCTACTTAGAGATCTCTAGAGATGTAAGGAACTAAATCAACATTTTTAATAATCCCATTCTTTGCAGTCTTACCAAGTAAATGATCCAGAATGGGCCACATCGTAGAAGGCATCATGCATCACTACCTAGTAGGCAGACGGTCCTTTGAAGTGCTTTTGTTGAAACTAGGCAAGACAAGAAGTGACATAATGTATGATGTGATAACACTGAGCAGTGTCTTGGGTCTGTGATATTGGAGAGCAGGTTGGTACCTCCTTTGATGCAAAACTCAGAGGGAGAGACAGGCAGATCAGTGGTATTTGTAGATTTCTTTTTAATGTCCAGCTCTGATGATCTGGTCTAATCTCTGTAACACAACATGTGTAGGACTGGCTTAAAGTCCAGCTGGTGTAATTGAGGTAGAGGTGGTCTTTTGAGTACTAGTTTTAGTTGCTGATTTGGAAAAAGATTTGGTCATCAGGTTTATGGAACTCACAAAAGACGTGGCAAAGTAGTTTTTCCAGTAGCTTTATGTTGTGACTCTTATTCACTATAATTCATTGAGAAAAAAAAAAAAACAATTCTAGGCACTGTGTCATAGATTTCTGCACATTCACAAAAATTTAATTAAGGCTGCAAACTCTAGAGAGCTTCTTTAGGTGAAATCAGTGAAACCTCCACGTTAGAGTATAACCCTAGTCTGCCTTCTAGCTGTTGTCTATCACATGGACCAAACTGTCTTCTTGCTTTATTGTACGGATCAATTCATCATCTCACGTAGATTGTGGCTTCAGACAGAGACCATTCTTCTGGGTTTTGTTCAGATGGGCTGTCAGACAGGATGGTTCTGGTCTATGCTTAGTTGCTAGGCACAAGTCTGATAAAGCTGTTGAATGTAAAGATTGCAACAATGCAGCAGATCTTGGCTGAGAATGTTAATTTAGACTTAAATATCTCATCTGTGTAAAGACCACTGAAGTTGGTTGAAGTATTTTTCATTTCATTCTCAGCTTGAATTGGCTCCTTCGATCTGTTCTGGTACAGGAAATAAGTATTGATTGTATCTTTATTTTCTGATGATTCTGTAATGATAACTCTGTATTGAGTGTAATCTCTGTATATGCTCAGTGCATTTCTTTAATGAGAAAATAAAATACATGCAATGACTGACAATGTCTCTTGATAAACAAAACTACATCATCTAACTGGGATTTCCGGGTGCGTCTGATGGTTTGTTTTCCAGCAGGAATTCTGGCTTTTTTTTTCCTGTGGGATGTATTTCTTAAATCTGTTAGATAAAACAGTGAATGTTGATAGGTTTCTTACTGTGATATTTTGATCATAAAATAAGAAGGTACGGCTCTGTGCTCTTGACAAACACCATCTGTCGCTCCTGACTACAGCCAAGACTCAGATCTTCAGCCAGCTCACGGCCTCCAGCCGCCTCCGTTGGATTCTGCCACCCAGCACGTACCGGGCTGTGTTTTGCTTTTCACAGGTCTGACATTTTCCCTGCCTAACTATGAACCTGAAATGTACATGCATATATTTATCTGGAAATTATAAACCATATTTATGATTGCTGATACCAGAGTGGTTTCACAACGGTTCTTGGCATAAACATTAACAGGAAGACAAGCAAAGAGAAAAACAAAACAAAAAAGGAGTATTTTTTAAACCTTACTGAAAATACAGAAAATGTTTTGAAGCTTCCATTGCCGTGATTGTGCAGAGCTATTCCCAGTCATATGCAAAATCAAAAGCAATTGTTTTTAGTTGGATTGTTCTGAAGTCTAATCATTACCCATACAGTGGTGTACTCTTGCTGTCTTCCTTAATTGACAGACAGTTGGGACAAAAGGAGCGGTAACTGATAATGAAATGCCTTCTGCTGCGACTAGAAATGGTAAGACTTCTTTTTCATCTTTTATTAGTTGGATCTACGTAGTGGGTCAGCTGGGTAAGTACTGAGTTTAATGCCAACCTCTCACCTTCAAGAACAGATCCCCAAAGCAACAGATTGATAATTGTGAAAGAAACTCTCCATTATAACTATAGCTTGTAGGACTTACGGATAGCCCCAGATCATAATTTCCATGATTTCTTTCTGTCCTCTTGGTTTTGGCAGTACAGACAGCGTTTCCCTATTTTCCCAGTCTTCTCAAAGACAACGAGAGCCTCTGAGACCCTCTGAGGGCACATCTGAGCAGAGTGCCCCTGCACTTTCTCAAAGAGCATACGTGCGAACATACAACTTGATTTGTGACACTATTCCTCCACAATCCTGAATTTTCCCTCAGTGAGAACAAGGTTCCAAGTCGTCTCTTGTTCTTGGTAAAGAATGAGCAATTGTGGAGGCTTGTGAGCTTTGAAATACAGGTCAGGTAGATGACCTCAATACCTGTTCTGCTATTTAATGAAAGAAGTTTTAAGTACATTTTGTTTTCACAGACCACGGTTTATTTTCTAACCTTTTTTTCATGTGAAATGTTAGTCGTGTGGCTCTATTCAGCAGAGATTAAAACAAAGAACACCCTTGCACCTTGTGCTGTCGTGTCTCGATGTGCGATGAAAGCCCAGCTGTGACAGGTTTCATTGTGAGCATTGCTGCAAAGGGGCTCAACCTTTCTGGACCCTACAGATATGTAGAACGTAGCCTGGAACTGTTGGCTGTGACTGGTGGCTGCCCTTGGGAAGGAGTTTTATGCTTTTGAAATCAGAAGTCCTGACTGCAATTCCTGGAGCTCCAGGTTATCGCCCTATATACACATACACTCCCTCTTATCATCCAAAGACAGCAGCGCACAGGGTATTTTTAGTTGGTAAATTTATGACATGCTTAGTTGTAGTGTTTTTACTCCCGAGTGGGAAAAAATGATAGTAAGTGTTAATCCAAGCAACAGGGCGTATAAAGAGTGTAGCTAGAAATTCCTCGTGTTGGTGGCGTGGGTACAAGTAAATTTTGTCGGCATCTGAACAAAACAAGGGAAGAGCCAATGAAGGATTCGGTTCAAAAAGAACCACGGAGGCAGCGTGTGGTACTTGGCAGCGAGGCGTTATGGAAAGTAGGTCTTGTCAGAAACATCTCATTTGAGGTTACGGATTTTTGCTGATAAAGGCACATGCATAGATTTTGCAACCCATTTCAGATAAAATTGCAGCCGTGATGCACAGACTGAGAGTTCAAGAGCTTGAAGAGCGAAAGATTGCAAAAATGAGTTCTCAGTAGAAAAATCATCCAAATAGGATCTTGGACACAGACGATCTCACATCATCTTTCTGACAACCTCAGGATGTTACCATAAGAAGTGTCACAAAAAGAAGGAGCTGTCAAAGTACTAGCGTGTCTGCATCAAGATAGTCCTATATGTCACCCTATATGTTGCCATAGGGACAGATTTCCAAGGGAGATGAGTAATGCCCTTTTCTGGGACAAAACTAAAGCAGAGGAATGTGAGTGGGAGGATGGGGCTGAGCGTTTTGTAGCCACCCAGCCCTCCACTGCTCAACCTTTAGCACCAGTAATGTGTGAAGGAGAACACTGCTACTAAAATTGCTTACACCTTTTCTAGCGACCTGATGTCACCCAGTGGCCAATTTTTCTTCCAGAAACTACCCTTTTAGCTGCAAGACTTGTAAGTATGAAATAATGTTTGAAAGATGACAGGGAATTTCTCACTCAAAATTATTTCCCTTTGGGGAAGACTTCCTGCCCTTTATCCTCACCAAACTGTTTTTCATTTTTTTGCTTTAAACACTCAATGCGGGAGGTGTTTGAACACCAGAAGAGACTCGGCCAAAAAAATTAAGGCCGGCGTTCAAATGCAGTCACTGATTCCCATTGCCTACATTTGAGATGGCTGTCATGTTATTTTAAGCAATGCTGATTACTCTCAGTTTCTCATTTTCAGTGCAAAAAGGTGTCTGCAGAACTGGCCAGGAGCTCAGCTGGACTGGCTGGCATCTCTTCAGCCAGGTCAGAGCCTGACTTTGCTCGAAGACAAATTTTCAATGCTTTTGCTCATGTGATCTCCCAACCTTCACAGAACTTTTAAGATTTTGAGGATGTTCTTTGTCTCCCTTTAGCAACTTGGTCTTATCCCCCTTTGCAGCTTTTGCAGGACTTCCATGAAATGAAAATATCCTGAAGTCTGTATTTATTAATTCCAAGTTCTCATATATATGTCAATGGAATTAAACTTCTAGCAGTATAATAATCTCTAAATTGCATCTCCCAACTCCGTGATGATTCCTCATTTCAGTCTTTATCAGCATGATGGGTTTTGCTCTATTTTATTTTATGCTGAGTGTATGAAGAGTTAATGGCTAAGGCCTCTACAAGCCAGCTCTGAAGAAAAGCTCCTTCACCGCTGGCAAGTGTGCTGGAAACCCAGAAGCTGTGTTTAAAGCAGGTTCCGTCTAAATCACAGTCAGTTGTGAGCATCGAGCCTTGCTGGGGCTACAGAGCCAGAGGTTAAAACACTTCTAAAGCAACCCACGGTCACAGAAGAGAAACAAGCATCTTTGCAGCTTCAAATGGCCTCGGGGCTTTTTTCATTCTCTCCTCTGTGTTTTGCTGCATCTACGAAAGCTGCCACCACCAGCTGTACATGGGCAGGTAAGAGCAGTTAGTGACAACCCCTGTCTTCATCTCTCCCTTCGTTTAGTCCTCCGGAGGGTTAAACTTTCCTTTTGGGAGCCACTTTTTTGGACATTTCTTCTGCACTCTGCTGTTAACAGGGCTTACGAGAACTTGACAGTCTCCATCACTTCAGTTTCCACGTTCTCCCAGCCAGCTATGGCTCCTCATGTTGAAGAAAGACATCTGGTTGTGTTACATATTCAGTTTCAAGGAATTATGGGTCTGGAAAGAGGAAATCAGTTACCAGCAAGGAAGCATATCCATGAGTGGGGCAGCTGACTGAGATAGGAAAAATGTTCACTGGGAAGTCATCCGAGCAGGGCCATGCCCATGGGGCACTGGCAGCAGGTTTCTTAGCATTCCTATAATCAAACATAGGAGGAGCTGTGGAGAGGAGAGATCTACCAGGCTGTGGTGTGTTTGGCCATGTTTGTGCAGCAGATAAAAAAGAAAGGTTTGTCCCTGGGATGGGTTGCTCAGCTCTCCCCAGGGGTTAGGGAAAGGAGGAGCCTTCTGCTAAAGCATCTTCCCAATGCAGCTCTTCTCTGTCAATTTTTTTTTTTTTCTTTTTCTGGATTTAGTAGATCTTCCTTTTGAACCCCAGCACATCTGTGGGGTCAAAACCCTGGCTCCAAGATGGATACGTGTGTGAAAAAACCCTCTTGTGTGTCAGGGTGTGGTGCTCTTGAAATGAGAGCAGTTTTACAGGCAAAGGGGCTTCACCAATTGCTGGCAATTTCAGCTGTGATATTTTAGGAACTGTACAAACCAATGAGCTGGCCTCAATGAGACTCTTCTGAGGATGAGGACAGGTAGAGGAAAAAAAAGAATACTTTGATTTGACACCTCCTGTTAACATCAGAGAGAAGCAGTCCCTGAAAAATACATCTTCTGCCCGCTCCAAAATCAGGGTCCCTTGTGGTAACTGAAGATAATACTTTGCTGATCCATGATCAGCAGTCTAGTGATCTCATCTGACCTTTACTTTGACATGGCTTATCCAAAGCCTTTTATGCTTATCCAAACTTTGGCTCCAGACCACACTGCAAACCCAAGCTATTTGGGGCAAATCCTGGTGACCTCTCTTTCATCTTGGTCTCATCAGGAGGATGAAGAGAGGATTACCAGCCCATGGATTGGGTGCCCCGAGGCAACAAATAAAACACTCCTTCCCATCTTGGAGCCGATTTCTATGTCCTGTTGTGCTTGAGTGCCCAATCTCAGAGACCAGTTCTCCAGGAGACAGATGGCTTGTGGGCTGGTTTGGTCTTGAGAAATACAGAGTCAGCCACAGCACTTAAAACAGTCCTTAAAATAGTTCTCTGTCTTGTTTTTTTCTTTTTTCTTTTTTTTTCCTAAACAATTTTTGCTCTGGATTTGCCCAGCAACTACAGAAGTGCTTTCATTTATTATTTCATTACTGGGAAACTGTAGTCAAGGTGACCTCAAGCCCCAGTTGGGCAGAGAAGGTGGAATTGGAGCCAATGGCTGAAATTAGGACAAGGTTTAGCGATGTTGCTGCCATTGGAAGTTCACCCTGGTTAAAGCGAGGTTTCTGCAGACAGACACTGACCCTCAGGTGTCTTGGCCCTGTCTCACCTCCAGGTCCCCTCTCAGAGCTGGCCGTCTGGATGTTATCTTTGTCCTGCTTTCCTGCTGGTTGCTGCTGGGAATTTGGATGCATTTTAAATCGGATTAGACTCTGCTAGTTCTGCATGAAAAGTCTAAAGAAGCTGCCATGCCAAATCAGGGGCTCATTTATTGAGTTTTTGTTGAGCATCAGTGCACTCGCTCTTTATTCTTTCTGTGGTAAAATCACCTTTGTTGCTTTTCTGCATAATTTACAAGAGAAACAACTTAGGATGTCACCTAATCAATGTATTTCCACTCAGTTGACGGGAAACGTGGCTTCAAGCCCTCATCTGAGACACACTGGTGTCTCCAGGCAGTGCAGCTTTGGATAATGCTCGTGCAGTGGTGACAGGCCAAAAGCAGAGGTGAGAGAAGGGTTGGGGATAGGTGGCAGTCTTTAATGACCCAGTAAAAGGAAAACAGGCCTGTGAGTCATTCTGAAAGTCTGAAAACTCTTTAATATTTACATTTTCCTTCTCTCTTTTTCTTCTCTAAGGTTATATACCCCAAAACCCCATCCAACGTAACTCTTTTTGCCCAACACAGAAGATCACAGAAGATGTTGGTCCAAGTCGGAAAGAGTGACCTGAGAGAAGATGTTCCTTGGAAACTGCAGTTTATTTTCCCTGATGTGAGTAGCAGGACTTTAATGCAAGGTTTTCCTTTTTCCTTCTAAGTGTTCTTCAGATGTTTGGCTTCCTATGGGGTCCTCATTGGATCTCCATAGGCTTTCCTATACTATTTTATATGGACTATATACACAGATGTCAATGCAAGGGAATGTAAAGGGGTAATGGCTTTAAACTGAGAGCAGATTTAGATCAGGTATTAGGAGGAAATTCTTCACTATGAGGATGGTGAGTCACTGGAACAGGTTGCCCAGAGAAGCTTTGGATGTCCCTTCCCTGGAAGTGTTCAAGGTCAGGTTGGATGGGTCTTTCAGCAACCTGGTCTGGTGGGAGGTGTCCCTGCCCATGGCAGGGGGGATGGAACGAGATGATCTTTCAGATTCCTTCCAACCCAAACTATTCTGTGATTCTAAGAATTGCCATATGTTTTGTCTAACAAAGCTCATTGTGGTCTGGGAAGGCACATTCATGCACAGTTTTGGTGGAGGCCTGGCTGTGATGGGTCATGATGTGTCTTATCCTGGAATATTGGCTTCAAATCACATCAAAAACCTGTGTTGCCCATCGTACTGCATTATCTTTAAGTGAAAAGGGAGCAGCCATGCTTCTCACACCTACAGAGGGACAAGGTAGATTAAAAAAACCTGGGCTGTGATAAAAAAACAGAAGGAATAGGGCTGGGAAGGAGCAGATTGGTACAGAGGCTGCAGCTCTCACAGTTCATCATCAGGGCTTTGGGACAGGACAGAAGGAACACAGCTTTCAGCCACACTGGCTCTGGTGAGTCGAGGTATTTCTAAGGAACAGCTATTTCCTTTGTAATTTTTTTCACAGTAGAATAGAGTTCAGATACACTTACCTGAACTAGAATCAGATACACTTGCCTGAACTAGAATTGCATATCTCAGAGGAATCAAAAACGTCACAGTCAGCTGAAGGTAACCCCCTGGATTAGTGGAGACTCCCGGGAATGTGCTGTGCGATATCACTCAGTTTTTAATTGCCTTTAAAAATGGCAATATGTACAAAGCAATGTCTTAACCCAGGAGGAGTCCAATGATCCCACTGATGGCAAGGGAACAGCACACGCACCAAAAGATGCCACAGAGGGACGTGTATGGCAGCAATAACCATTTTTCTCTTGCCCATCACCGTGACGGGGCTGGCAGGCAGCAGGAGCTGTACTAGCCACTCATTTGCTGCTTAGCATCCATGAAATGGTTTTTGCTGGACCAGTTCCCCAGAAATGCTTCCAACTCTGCAGCCAAGCTGCTCTCTCAAGGTAGCTGAAGCATATCATTTTATAGGCGAGATGACATGGTGCAGCTCAGTTATGCCAGTAAAGCTAGCCCAGGAATGAAAGAGGTCTGCAAAACTACATCCCAGGCAGGAAAAGGAATCCCTGGTATAGTGTGGCATAGATCCTTTCAGCATCTCATGCCCTGAATAGTATGGACACAACTTCATGTTTCTGAAAGCTGGGAATCTTTTGAATTAAAAAATAATTATTAAAAAAAACTACAGCAAAGCGAACAGCAGCAGAAAGAAAATCTGCATATTGTCAAACTCCTCCATCTACAGCCATTATCTCACTACAAGGGTGGGGATGAGCTGATCTATAGTGGGAAGGTATCACTGGAAACACTCCTGTGCCCTCTGAAAACAGTGAGCAGATAAAGCTTCAGATTTCCAGCTTATTGTAATGCCTGAATGATCTTATTTCTGCAGAGCTGATCGTTCAAGTATCTGCACAATTTCTTGCTAGGTGAAGAGCAGCTGGGCCACTTTGCAGCACTACTGTTGAGGAAGGAGGTGTCTACCACGTGTGTGTGGGCAGCCTTCTTCCCAGGAGTACTCTTCAACATAACCACACTAAATCCAAATGAGTCTGAATGGTATTTATGTAGTATTGGAGTTGACATGATTCTTCCAACTGAAATGCAGCCAGGAGACTGCAAATTTGGTCACTGTCAGGCACATGATACTTTTCAGGCATTGCTGTTCCCTAAGGTGCACATGAAGCTGCTGCTGCTTGACTTGTGCTAGCACCTCTGTACTGCTGTTTACTCAACCTTGATGACCAAATGGCATTTTGACCCATAGCCCAGATTTTCCTTTCCTTTCCTTTCCTTTCCTTTCCTTTCCTTTCCTTTCCTTTCCTTTCCTTTCCTTTCCTTTCCTTTC
>JAAGNO010024313.1:10864-20945 GCA_033439905.1 Ceryle rudis
CCATAGAGAGTATGTACCGTAAGGGAAAGATGAAATAGCAATGAAAATCTAAGCAATAAACAGCAAAGATCAACCCTATTAAAGTGCAGTTACGCAATGTGGTTAAGTACCCTTCATAAGTAGGATCCTGACTTTATTTTAAATGTCATTAGAATATATTTAGTATTTTCAGATGCAGTAGATACGTGTATCTATATCCAGTAATTACATCAAATTCTGACACAATGTTTTTGAAACCAAACATTTAAATCTGTGGCTTAATCTTTTTTCAGAAGGTAAGGTAGCAGTAGGTTTCGTGGTTGCAAACCAGTAAAGCTGATGCATTTGACTAGCCTGAGCCATGGATGTAAAAAAGATTGCTCACGGGAATACAGTTAGGCCCATAAATCTGGGGAAAATCAAGGCCTAGGTGTGCAGCTTCAGTGAACACCGAGTAGAAACAAATCCTTTGTGTGTTGCTGAAGTTGGTGTTCCAATTTGCTGATTAAAAGTGACTTTTAAGTGTTTCTTTAACATATTAATTTGTATATGCTATTATATTCGCTGTCACAAAGGGAAATGATAATTTTCAAAATAATCTTAGAATCAGATAAGGTGTAGGTGAGTTTTGTTTGCTTGTTTTGTTTTTGTTTTTAATAAAGGTATTACAGCAGTGATTTGTACTTACCCTCTTGATATGGTTAGAGTTCGTCTGGCGTTCCAAGTAAAAGGGGAACACAAGTACATGGGAATTATCCATGCATTCAAGATGATTTACACCAAGGTATTTTTTCTTTTAATCTTCAGTCCTGTCAAAGAAAAATACACTCTTTTAAGGAATGTTGCACTACATTGAAAACGGTGGCTTGGTGGAAAATAACATGACTTCATTGTGCACACAGTGAATTTTTTAATGTAAAAATATCCAGATGCTTCCTTCTGCTTAGGCTGCTAAGATGTAGCTAAGACTTATGTAAGTGGGAGGTCCAAAACAGCACAGAAGTTGCTTTTCAAGGACAAGTAGTAATGATACATGAAAATTTGGGGAGGAGGGGATATGTATAATGCAGAAATATCTCCTAGATTATCATGTTGGATGTAGATTTTTTATTTTTTTTTTCCCTTCATTTTCCCTTCTTTATTTCCTATGGAGCCAGGGAGTTGTCCCCTCAATTCTTGAGGCACAAGAAGTGGCGCTTGGTGTTAGCTCCTTGGTGCTAGATGATTCTAGTCAGACTGCCATCATGTGACTCTGTATGAACAGTCATATAACTTAAGACGTTTGTTGTATTTCTTGCCACAAATGTACTTATATTTTTCTTTCAAAGGAAGGTGGCTTTAGTGGGTTCTACAGAGGGCTGATGCCAACTGTTGTAGGAATGGCTCCATATGCGGGTAAGTTAAAAACAGAACATGGCAATCCTTCAGCAGTTGTGTGCGACTAAATTTGCATAATGTATTTGCACACTTAATTAGCTTCTGTTAAAATAGAGGATTCTGTTTTTTACTGAATGGAGAGGGGAAGCCAGTAGAAGCGTTTGCAACTCTTGAATCTTAATCTAGACTCGATCAGTGTGCTAAAGCATCTTCAACAGGCAAAGCCTAGCTTTTCTGAAACTTGGACTTGAGAGGGAGAGAGGTAAAGCAGTGGTCTTTGTCTCCTGCTTAACGCACGTAGTATGTTTCTCTCAAACAGGTAGATCATGAGAGTAGAGTGCTCTATAGATGGAGACGTAGAGCCACTTGGCTCCATCTCCTGGTCACTTCTGTGTAAACACACCGGTTAAAGCAGTGGGTGACACGGGATGGAGGAACGTTAGAAGTGCTCAGTTAGATTCCGCTTTTATTTGAAAGATAAGAGATGTCTTTCAGCTAGAAAGATCTTAGGAGCTACTCTTAGCAGCAATCCACCAATTTAAAACCCACAGTCTAGCTTGTGCAAAGCCTTCTTTTAATGTGAGTTAGAAACACTAATTAATTGGACAAGTTACTGTAGAAGTTCAAAATATTACTTGTTTCTTTCTGCCTAAACTTTTAAAAGAATTGGAAAATGGTTTCACTTTGTAATTGCAGCTTTGTTTATGGTGATGCATTGACAAATAATTGTTGTGTTTTCTTAACAAGTACATAAAAATTAAATTTCCTTGTAGGTTTTTCATTTTTTACCTTTGGTACCTTAAAGAGCATTGGACTTGCTCAAGCACCTAACTGGCTTGGACGGCCTTCGTTAGATAATCCCGATGTCCTAGTTTTGAAAACACATGTAAATCTGCTGTGTGGTGGCATAGCTGGAGCAATAGCTCAGACGATATCGTAAGTTTGGGATTTGCTTGGTTTGGGAAATTTTTATTTTTTTTTTTCCTTCTATGTAGCTGTTCATGCTAAAGAAACTTTCACCTGAGAATGTGATTTTCATCTAAGTCATCAGATTTTTAAATTGGGTCTATCAGACACTTGAATTCAATTATTTCCTGTTGTTTCATTTACTAAATATCTATTTAATCTTTAAAGGTATGTGTAGAGTCAATTACATTCAGATAAATCTCGTATTAAATTCAGTTGGAATCTTGCTTAAGCTATGACATTTTTACCATGAACATAATTTGCATAATTTTATTATGGCAATTTATTTTCAAAACAATGTAACCTGTGAAGATGTAGAAATTAAAAAAAAAAAAAAGGAAGAAACAAGCCTTAGATACTGTGTTTGGCATTAATCTTATTACTTTGCCTGCTTTCTCCACTTTCATGCTGTCCTTGTCATACTTAATTTCATCCATAAAATAAATTAATGGATTTGTGGCATCAGTTTTTCACTAAATCACTGCATGGCAAATGCTATTTTCTGTTAATCCTTAAACTGTTGATTTTATTTTTGATTCAGGTGTCTTCTCTCTCCAGTGTTTTACAGACTGTTTTATGCTCTCATCTTATCTTCATGTGTCTTCCTTACTTGTGCCAAATGGAATATATTAAGAGATCTGATTTGCTGGGTTTGGTTGTATAGGGCAAGTCTCCCTTTTCTTGAAGAACTTTCAGCTGTGTTGAGAATCTGAGCTGGATTCCCGACTCACTGAAAAGGGAGCTCGGAGGTTGCACATGGACTTCTTTGTATTCTTTTTTTTAAGCAATATTCATACAGTCATCACACACCTGGTTGAACTGCTGTTCAAATAATCTCCTCTGTAGATATCCCCTTGATGTGACTCGTAGGCGAATGCAGTTAGGAGCAGTTCTCCCAGACTCTGAAAAGTGCCTGTAAGTATTTTCTTTTCATCCATAGTAACTGAATTCTTAGATGCCTAAGGGAACTTCTTTGTTTTCAAGTTACGAAATTAAATACACACACTCCAGCTACTGTGTTACTCACTTTTTCATTCTTTTAACGAGTAAGTTTTCACAAAAACAAAAGCTGCCATTATCCCTCTGGGGTTAAAAAAATAAACCAAACCAAAACTGAAATCACAATGGCACTTTCAGTAACATTATGCTTGTGTCAGTAACGTACGTTTTTTGTATTTTAACTCAACTTGCAATGTCTCTATTTTAGCAGCATCCCTGAGAGAGAGAGACTGCGTCCTTCTAGTGAAATTAAATGTTTCTAAGTGTGATTTTTTTTTTTTTTATTTATTTAATGGTGCGCAATCTGTTCCATGAGATGATTTTGAATAATACTGCTTTCTCTGGCCTTTTTTTCCACTTACGGCAGTAGCTGGCGTTCCAGAAGTGGAAATATAATATCCTTAAAATCATAGTATTAAATCAGCTTTCCTCATGAAAAACTTCCTGAATTTCAAGTTATCTCAACCCAGTTCAATTCCAGGACAGTTTTTATCTGGGTTCCTTTCAATCTTGAGGAATTGCGTATGTCTGAATCCAGAGTGATCCAGTGTGAACTTCCTGCATGGCAAACTGGATCTTACTAACAGCAGTCTCGGTAACCTTTCGTAAGTAACCTAGCTGTTGCTTACTGTGAAAGTTGCTGTTCTCTTTTCCTGAGCAGCATTTTTTTTTGCTTGTCTTGTTTTTCACTCTGGGGACTTTTAAAATAAAAATGTGTTAATTGTTCTTGGGAGCTTACTTTCTGCATTCGTGAACACTACTTCTACAGACATTAGGCTTCCCAGTTTAACAATATTGTGACCGTGTTCAGAGAGAGCGATGCCTCGAAGGAGAGCAGACACATGTCTTTAGAGGATGAGAGAATAAAACAAGTAGGATGATGAGAGAATAAAACAAGTAGGATAGCCTGAAGCTTTTAGGTGTGTGGAAGATGTTCTCAAAGAGCCATGTCTTTAATAGCTTGGAAATACTGAGCATCTTACAGATTTTTACATTGCTTTCCATTTAATGTCCATTTGCTCAGTTTCAATATAAGTATGTGAGGAAAAATGTTCTCCTTGCCATGTACGCTGCAATTCTATTTTTAATAAGGTTAAATACTATATACTTAACAGAAATCTTAGCATTTCTCTTTTGAGAAATTACTAGGTCTTTGTCACAGTGGAGGAAGGTACACACATGTGAGATGTCTAACACAGAGCTAAATAAATGCTATATGCAGAGCTTTAGGACATGTTGTAGGACTGAGTGCTCAGAGAAAGAATGGGATACAAGCCTAAATGCCTATCTGTAATGCAAGAAGTCTGTGCTACGTTAATCAAACTGTTTCTGTTACTCTCTATTACATTTGTAAGAACAACTGATGCTTCTCAATGTCTTCCTGCCAGATAGGCAACAGAATGTGCGTAGCCATTCTGGCACGAAATGTCTTAGTATGTCTTTTAAAGCAGGTGTTTTCAGAGTGAAACTTCTTTATGTGGGATTGCACCGTCCTCTTTCCAATTAGCAGCTCTTCTGCCCAAGTTTCTTGCAGAAGCTCAGACTGTCTTCTGAGTCCTAAAAAGATGATAATGCTTTGCTCTATATATGTAATCCCATGGGGTTTTTCTCCATAGGTCTCTTAAGAACAAGTAAAACAAGTGTCTTGTATTTAAATTAAGAGATTTTTAACTATTGATGTAAGTTCTTATTTTTTCCAGTACAATGGTGGAGACACTGAAATACGTGTATCAACAACATGGAATCCGAAGAGGATTGTACCGTGGTTTATCTCTAAATTATATTCGTTGTATACCTTCCCAGGCTGTGGCTTTTACCACATATGAACTTATGAAACAATTCTTGCACCTCAACTAATTTTTTTTTTTGGGAAGACTTTCCTGTAAAATAACACTATCAGTTCTCAAATTGTATTGGTGAGTAAATTACTTGAAGATAAAAGCTATTTGTTACTGTGCAACTGCTGCTGTCTGACATTTTCATTTGCCAAAATGTGGTTAATTTCTGGTTTAACTCCAGGAAGACAGATCAAAATAAACATTAATTAGCTATAAACATTTTTTTTCGTACTTGATCTTCTAGGCTTCATTAGATTAATGTTAAGAATTACACAATTTAAAAATTATAGCCACATCTTATATGATTTCAAGCTGTTAGTTATTTAGCTTATCACCGTTACAGGAGTTACACACATGGTTATATTGCTTTTTAAGCTAGTAGTTAGACATCTGTTCTTCAAAACCTGAATTGAATGAACTGATTTGAACAAAATGCAATGATTTTCCTATTCAGATTACTAGCAGCTCTGTAGGAACTGAACTCAGCAGAACACAATTTAAGCTTTTTTTTTTTTGTACAAGTTTTTGTACGCAAGAACAATGCATATATCTTCAGAGTGGTACACATGAAGGTCTCTATTTCAATAAGAAATTACATGACGTGTTTAACATTATTAGAAACACTGCAGTTTGGAAGCCAGTTTCTTGGCATGCATTCTATTCCTAACAAAAAATTACCTACAGAAATCAAACTGGGAGAACTTTTACAGTGGCAAGCGCTAGAAAAGATCTCCTTGAGGCAGTTAGTATGTGCCTCATTTCACAAGGCATTTCTGTACTTTTTCTGTGAAGATGAATGTTCTCTATTCAGTTCATTTGAAGGCTGAGTATTTTATGTACTTTCCAGTACTAGCTCGTGTAAACGGATTTGTCCCTACCTTAAAACATGGTGACAAACAAGACTGCATGCTGCTGTATTTACTTAGGCATATGGACCATATTCAACCTCTCGTGCAAGAAAAGGAAATGAAGATTGTATTGGAGTCTGTAGATGTGTATAGGTACTGTTTTTGAAGTATGGTATGCAATAGACTATTACATGGTCCCTCTGCAATTCCTTTTGTAGAGGGAATTATTTTCCAGGCTTGTGTGTACATTATTTGCATTGGTACTCTTGATTTTCCTCACCTGATTCAGGAAAACTGTAAAGCGTTTACTTCAAGTGATGCAAGTTATTTATTTACTGTAAATATTTCAGCACTGTCTTCTAAGAATTGGTAATGGTTATGTTAAGTGGTGGATGGTAAGGTTAATTTGTGTAATTTTGACGAATATGACAAACTGGATTTTGAGTTATGTATTCAATACCAACTTCTGTGGCTCAATTTTTCTTTTTTCCAGTTCCTTAAAATTATGTATTTCTTTGATATTTAACAATGTAGCTATGGACAGAGAATGAGATGCATTTGAATTTATTTTATTAAAAACTTTGAACTAATGCCTTGTGTAATTTTTGTGTCACATCCACAAAGCATGCCTGTTTCTGGGATTATCTGTATGTTTAACCTTGGAGATAAACCTGTGTAATGCTGTAATTATTACTTAAGAGACAACAAATAACATTTTTTCATCTGATCTTCAGTTTCCCTTCAGTGAAAACCAGTATCACAGTGAATTTTTGTCTTTTAAAGTCCTTGCAGTAGAGTTAAATCCCCTGTGTTTAAAGGAGGAAGAAAAAAAAAAAGTGCCATTTTCCTTTCTTGTATTCTCTTACACTGAGCATGTAAGCATCTTCTCAAGTGTCAGCTCTTTGCCATGTTAATATTGTTAAGGATGTTTAGAGTTTTACATCTCAATTTTATTAAGTGGTATATTTGTGGAACTCAAATAGGTTTGAGCTGCGTCATGACAAGTTACAGTTCTTACTCAGAATAAAACAGAATCCAGCATATTCACTTGAGATGAAGAGAGTAAAAACTATGCCCTAAATAATTGAGTATTGAATGTGAAAAATAGAGCCCTTGGATGAAACTGCTGTATTTTCACGATTAGGTGTTCAAAGTAAAATTGGAAAGTATGAATAATTTTGATTTTGGAAGTATTTTAATACTTTTGAGCAAGGTCTGTGAAAGATAAATACTTTGGTCCAGGGGCTCGATGGGAGGAGACGGGAGTTTCTAAATTTTTTTTTTTTATTATTAGCTCTATCTAACTCTGGAAAGGTTATTCAATTATTTCTTATTCAGTTAAAAATTCATACAGAATTTATTTAGAATATCTGTCTACCACAATGGGAACATGGGACTTAATTGTAAACCCTCTTTCCTTCTCCTCCAGTGACAGCCCTATGAAACCTGGGTTTATTTGTATTTTGAAGTACTGAGGGATTTATTCCCTTGTTCGTGTTTTCTTTTTTTTTTTTCCTCCTCTCTTGTCTATCTCTTCAGTATCTTCCGTGTACTGCACAAACAACATCTAATTTTAGCCTGTAGAAAGTACAAGATTAGGCCCCAGCCAAGCTCATTTCTATGCCTTAATCATATACTTTCTAATTATTTTTTTTCTGTTTACTTTTTCAGCAAATGTAAAGGGCCTGAATATCCATAGTTGTATGAATTTTTAGGAAATAAAGATAATAATCTCATAACTAATTGTTCTAACCAATGGTTATTTTTGTGAAGAACTGGTTCTGTAGCAGCTGTGGGTAATATTTTAAAATTCTGTTAAACCCACCTCTTTCCCATCCTCTGCCAAAAAAGTAGAAAACAAAGCCTCATTTTAGGACTCCTTCAGATGAGTCTCGTACAGACTTATCCATGATACATCTTGAAAATCTCTCAGGTTTTGTTTCCACTGATTAAACACTTTGTCTTTAAAAGAAACTGCACCTTTCATCTCCACGTTCTTACAGTGGGAAAAGTTGCTGTAGCGAGGGCGCTTATGTCTGACCAAGTAGTGCCCTTTGCAGTCGTTAAACAGAAAAGTGTCATGTATTTGAACCATATTTTTACACCCATTAAGGCCAATGTCTGCTATTTCATTACTAATATTCTCCAGGTGTTTTTGTTGTTCATTTAAATGAGCTGAGATCTCACAGTAGGCAAATCCTATTGCCACTTTACATTCTTCCACTCCTTCCCTGAAAAAGGAGTGTGCAAAGCACTCGGTGTAAGCCTTCTTTTATGTTTGTAACTCAGAAAAAAACCTATATTAAATTCGGGCAAGTGTAAAGGAAAACATCTCTGTGCTTGGTCCTTAAGAGTGTTTTTTCTAGACCGTTAACGCGAGTCTGATCACCTCAACGATCTCTGCTTGGGTGATGTGAATGACAGACGGTCCCTGGGCGTACTTCGAGTAGACCCCAGGATGCTTCAGGCTGGTCTGAGTTAGGTTGCCCGAACTCTCCCTCTCCTTTCCGCTCCCCTTGGTGGGATCTGACCTGCTCTTACTACAGTGCTAGCATGGTCACGTAGTAAATCAGTCCAAGAAGCTGATGGCTTTCCTTGCAGTTAATTTATACTGCTGTTTACCTGCACCGCTGGGAGCTGTTTAACATTTTGCCTCATCCAGGGTGGGGGGACTAGTTACCACAGTACTTCCACTCATCTGATGAAAGGTTAACCCACCACGATAAATGAATAGATTATTTCCATCACCTTACTGAAGCAGCTCACCACTGGGGCTGTACACTTGCCAGATTTGATGCAAAATTAATTTAATTCCTGATTTAGCTTTAGGATTTAGCTGTAGGTTCCCCTTACAGCTTTCCAATTAAATCTGTGGCCTAAAAAATGAAGGCGTATCTACATTAACTGTAATTACAGATAGCTAACTCCCTGTTTGTCACAGGATTGGAAGGATTAAATTTAATTATCTCGTGATAAATTTTTTTTACAATAAATTCTTGAATTTGCACAGGTCAACCTTGGAGGATGCTGATGCATCTTCAAACAGTAGGAACATCCCTACCTAACCACTGATGCCAGAAAATGAAAGGAGCTGTAGTCCGAGCACTTTGGTGAAACTTTTGGCACTAAAGTTTGTTATTTTTCTGGATTCCACAGACTGTTCATAGAGATTCCTGAGCCTGCTTGGATTTTAGCTTAAAAAAATATTTAAAGTATGTTTTGTGCTTTTGTAAGGTATTTCCTTTTTAGTGTTTGAGAGATGTATGGGAAAGGTGAAAGACTACAGAACACAAGGTCCCGTTATCAAGTGTACAAACTCCTTATGTAATCTTACCAAATTATGGGACTGTGCACTTAATAATATGGACACGGGACTATTAAATTACAAGGAAGTTCCGGAGAGGAAGGCAACATTTAGTTTACTGCATGTATTTCGGGACTATCTCAAAGAAAATGGAAAGTAATTTATTATTGTTCTCACCTTTTATAATTCAAGCTTTGATTCTTCTGTTGGGCTGTCTAACCATTAGCCAACACTCCTCTTTGCAGGGCTAGAGTCTCATATTGTTTCCCAGTTCTTGGCTACGTTGGAGCAAAAAGAGAACCAGCAAAATATGTAATTTTCCTGAGGTTGAAACTACAAAACAGACTTACTGGTATATTAGAAACAGGGTTAGTAACCTGTGTCCTTCCGTCTTTGCTGGAAGTGATGCTCAGACCTTGAATGCGTTGCTGAAGTAGGGGAATTAGAGAAAAAGCACGGGGGGAAGGAAGGAAACTGTATCTGAAACTTCTGTATCACCTCAGAAAGTCTGTCAGCGAACAGCGTGGAATGTGACGAGATCTTATCACGGAAGAAAGTGGGACGCTGGTTGAGATTCATCAGTAAAGGTACGTCTAGTTTTGGCTCACGCGGGTGTCAGAAGAGGGGCTGCGGTGGAAATACCGCCCTTTCCAGCCCGGACGTAGCCGCCTCAGGCATCAGGGGCCCGGGAACCTGCCTGGTGGCGGCCCTTTTCCTCCTAAGCTCTCTCAGCCAAGGTCTTAGCCCGGAATCCCCTCGATGAATCTCCC
>JAAGNO010024314.1:5146-19616 GCA_033439905.1 Ceryle rudis
ACTGGAATGGGCTGCCCAGAGAGGGGGTGGAGGCCCCACCCCTGGAGTCATTCAAGGTCAGGCTTGATGGGGGTCTGAGCAACCTGCCCTAGGTAGAGATGTCCCTGCTTGTGTAGGGAGGATGGACCAGATGACCTCTGGAGGTCCCTTCCAGCCTAAAACATTCTATGAGTGGGAAGAAAAAAAAAAAAAAAGAAAAAAAAAAAGGAAGCTTTTTATTCTACTTTTTAAAAGGAGTGAACATGAATGATAAAACTTCCAGCATGGATTTAAGGTTAGGGATCGAAGGGAGATAAGGAGCTTAAGCCTGTTGCATTAGCACCAACTGGTGCTATGCATATGCTCCTCTGACATCTGATGTAGCTGAGCTTGTGTAACTGCACACTAGACCTGGGCACCAGAGAGGGAGAGGAAAGCAGTCAATTTTTCAGCTGGGTACACCACAAGCACTGGCTTTCCAGTTTGTCCAATGGGTTAAGTAAAACCAGTGAGAGCTTATCAGTGCCTTGATTAGACACAAGGCCAAGCATCATCCTTTTCCTGGCAGAGTTAACCTTTCTACTAAGGAAAAGGTCCTGCCTTAGCCTACCTAAGTGTTTTGCTTTTGTTTGCAACTGAATTAAAATCACTACAAAAAGCACTATGAATATTCTTACTCAGATAAAAACCAGGTTATTTCAAATATTTAATTTCTGTTCATTTCTACGTAAAAGAAATCATACTTCAGCCAAAAAAACCCCCCAAACCCCAGGACCTCCATAAGCACTGAACAAAAATGGTTTAAAAAGCACTCTTTTGGTTAAACTGATGCAATTTTGGGAACAGATAGGGTCTCATTCAAGGGAGGGATGTCTCAATTTCTGGTGTCCTCATGCTAGCATAACTCTTAATAATAAATTCCTCAGAACAGGAGTTCTGCTTGAGTAATGTTTATAAGCAGGCTCTGGGTTTCTCTGCTGACTGTGCTAACAAGAGTGTCAGCTGTGATTTTGGTTCTTGTGATATGGATTAGATCCAAGCTGAGTTTGATTTTTTTCCAAGTCAATTATGAATTATCTGAGAACCAAAGCAGCCAAATGAAATCTCTCTGAACTTGAAAAAGAAATTAAATTGCTTGTATAGCTAAGAGAGATGAGAATCTGCTATTTTTATGAGGTAGGAAACACATTCATTTTATGGCTTTGGTTATTCAGAAGACGCTTGGATATTATGTTGAAGAAGGGTCAGTAAGATAAAGAGAAATGGAAGCAGAGAGCAAGAAAATATACAACTGAAACTTTTAATAGGCCAATTACTGTGTAGCTCTTCAAGCCATGTACTACAAGCATGTTTCCTTATGCAAAAAAACCAAACCAAACCAAAGCCAACAAACCAGCACCACTTCAAAAATGGTCTCTTGGAGCCTTGAGGTATGAAGGAGATGAGTAGTTTGGGTTTAACAGAAGCATAAAGCAACTTCTGAGTCTTTCCCAGCTCTAATTTGCTCTGTGACACTCTGCTTTCCTACCTTAGGTTTTATTATCAGTATAATCGGGATAATTAATGTGCAAAGATTAATGTTAACAGATTTGAAGCACAGGCAACTCTGACTGAAATAATTTTAGTCTTACCTAGCTACACCGGTAGAATGAGGTGACACAACAGCAGATACATCTTCATCCTATCCATAGTACAACTTTCATTGTCTGCAGCCCTACCACTGCAAAGAAGGTGAAGCATGCTGCAGTACTTTCTATTCTGAACGTGGGCTAAGTGACTGAAAACTGTGTTGAGAGATCTGTAGGTGAATTATAGTGTGCCAATGATGGTTTTTTTTATATCCACAAAGACAAAGATCCAGTTATAGCAAGAGCTAAGCATAAGTGATGATCCATCCCTGCTGTTGGTAGTGATAAAATGCTCTTGGACTTAAGTGGGGTAAAATTTTTACCTTGCAATGTTACTTAATGAATTTGTTTTGGTTTTGTTCTTTCAATGGAACAAAAATACGAGGGAAACAAACAAATTATATTCTATCTGCTGTTTCATTTATGAATCCATTGCATCTACTATATCTTCATTTTATTTCCTTCATATGATACACATAAGCAGAGTTTTATTGATCTTCTTTTTATCATTCTCTCTGTATTTTCCTGGGAATAGATCTGCTTCTAAATCAGGCAGATATTGCAACTGTCATCAAATATTTAATGATTTTTCCAATCCTTGTGTCTTGAAATAATTCTGTAAAATGATTTATGTGTCCATTAGTACTATATTGTTTGCTCGGTGGCAAAGGTAAAGTTTAAATAATGCAAATGTAGCAGAATATTAAGAGATTTTTAAAGCTGCAATTTGTCATAAGCTGAGTTACTAATGTTATTTTACAAAGCCATAGTTATTATAATTCCCTCATGTCCTTGTGTTTTGGGCTATGAGACACAATTTTTCCCTCCTTTCTTATGCTCAAAATGTCATCAGGGGTTATTGCTATTTAAATTTTGATTTTATCATCAAGAAAATACTACTCTTTCACTTCTGCCCTTCATAGAACCATCTTTTCTTCTATCAGACTCACCCATTATTAATGGGAAAACTTTCTAATATTAAAATAAAGGGGTTTTCAGCTATTGATCAGTTTATGTCACATTAAATGGATAGAAAATACAGCTGAGGAAGGCTGCTTTTAACTAAATCACCCCTGTCCACAGTAGGCTTCCTACTAATAGCGACTCGCTTATAAATTCATTGTGTGCATTAAAGAAGAACTAATTATGCCAGTAATATCCAGGTAAAGTTGCCAAGATTATGATAGGGATCATGCTGTTAGAGGAGAGGGATGCAGAATTGATTGGCAACAGCAGCAACACTGATTTAGGTGCAGATAACCTTCTTCTCAGCATAACACGTTGTGAAGAAAAGCCAGTTTTCAACCAAAATCTAGACAATTCCAACACAAAATCACAGAATCACAGAATGATAGGAGTTGGAGGCGACCTCAGATCACTGAGTCCAACCCCCCTGGCAGAGTAGGTTCACCTAGAGCAGGTCATCTTCTCCATCTAGAGATGGAGACTCCACCGCCTCTCTGGGCAGCCTGTTCCAGTGCTCTGCCACCCTCAGATTTAAAGTTCCTCCTTATGTTTTTTTCCAAACGTGGTCAATCCTTCTTGCTTCGTTTTTTCCCCCTGTAAGTGTAACACATGTATCCAAACAAAGGTAGTACAAGGGACCTAGAGAATATCTACATCTCTTGTTGAAGGAGTTGCTGTTGGAAGCCCTATTTCCAAATCCAAGATTTACTTTTCTTCCTTGTCAGACAGTCTTGATTACCAAGTTAGAGAAATTGATTCATGAGGAAAGGTTAAGGAGCTAAATACAAATAGCTTGGCTGCACAATGACTTAGACAGATGGGAACATCATAATGGGCTGCAGAGTATTATTGCACTGAGAAGGAAGGGCCTCTGGGGGAAGGCATAAAACATAACCTGCCTCATTCTGAGTCTTCCAGTTGTCACCAGCACCATTACGGTGAAAAAGGAAGCAGGTGGCTGCTTTACATACGGGTCTGAATTTAAACAAGTCTCGGTAGAAGCGCTTTGTCATTTATGGGTTATCATAACAGGGCAATATTTGACCTGCTTCTTTAGATCACAGCTCCGTCGGGGTGCAAATCCTGCCTCCCACAATGCTGTGAAGCAGATGCTGTGGAGCTGAGCAAATGTGCAGCGTTCCTGGTCTTCTCCCAGTTCCCAGCATTTTGTGGCAAAGGGTTTCCTTGAGGTTTTATTAAGACCATTATTTTTAACAACTACAAGTTAAATTAGCCCTCCATTATTCCTCTACTTTTATGCCCATTCATAATTTTGATATCGGGAGTGACTTTCCCAGTTTGGTTATGTATGGAGTGCATCTGTTGTCTAATCAGTAGTTTGTGTGTTCTTGTCTTTTGTGTTGAAAGATACAATAGTTGTCTTTCCAGTTGTACGGACCTTGAAATGAGGCTTTATTTCACTTGCCTCTTTTCCAGGCTGAATGGTCATAGTCTATGTGACCTCTTCTCTTTAGCTCTTCCCTTAAACAGCCATTCCACGCTCCTCCTTATCTTTTTTTGCCTTTCTCTGTTCCCTTTTTCAAGCTTCCCTTTTTCAACTATGTGTTTTTAAGAATTTATAGCCAGGGTGCACTCAGTACTCAAGATGTAAGGCTGTCATGAACTGTGATCCCTTTGTCTGTGGATTTTTTAACTACTGCTGAGCAAGGATGACATATTCATATGTGACCTAGCATTTCTTTCCTACACAGTGGTAGTAAATCTTATTTTGTCTGCATCAGTGTGATTGTTTTGTCCCAGGTGTCTTACTTCGAAACATTGGATTTTGAAAATGGATTATCCCAGTCTAATATCTGTAGAAGTGCAGCTGGGAGAGATAACTCTTTTTCTTCTTTCCCACCAAGCACAAGGGAAAATGCTTTTCTTTCCTCCTGCAAAGTTAAGGTTACACAGAGATGGTGGGTTTCAAAAGGGTAATTCTTGCCTTAGTTCAAGAGCCAAAGCCATGGGATTACTGGACAGGCAAGAAATCTTTCTCCATGTGAACGTGCTTGCTGCATTTAGGAGCAGTTGTGAGAAAGATGAAGAGTGGAGGATTCATATGGGTGGAAACGTGTGAGAGAAGTAGGGAGAGAGCAAGGCAAGGCAAGACAAGACAAGACAAGGCAGTTCACTGCAGAAGTGCTTTTGGTAAAATACCCATAGGTTATTTTAGACTGCGTAGAATACACAGAGCATTGACGTTGCTATTCAGCACAAATATAAAAGCAAAGTTCAATTAAACCCACGTACAAGTTGCCTGAGTTAGCTAAGAGCTTTGTCAATAAGCACGCAGACCTTTCTTTTGTAATGAATGTATCTTTAACCTATGGAGTAGCACATATGATTTCTAAAATCTCTGTGATAAAACCTCTTTGAAACTGAAAGGACTCCGAGTTCCATTTATGTCAATACCTTCCTAAACAAGCACAACCTGTAGCAGAACATGTTCTATCTAAAAATAAACCCTTTTTGTTCAAAGATATTGGCAAGATTAGAAGAATACAGGAGTCTGAGAGAAAGTGCATTAGTATACGTACATAGTTTGTGCTATTCAGAAACTGTCATAGTATATTTAAAAATTGATGCTCAGGCAATTAACATATTAACGCTAACATCTCAAACCATAAATTAACTGGAGCTTTATGGCTGAGACACAATAAAGATTAGAAAATGTCAAGCAGTGACTGTTCTTTAAGAAATACAAAAGGGGGATGGAGCTTGAACATGTCACAGTGTTCATTTCACTTCCCAACCCTCAAATACCTGTATTTTGATCTTTATGTATGTAAAAGAACATCTGCCACTGTCATCTTTGTGAGCTGCAAAACCATAGCTGTGTGAGAAAGGTTTCCCTAAGTAAAACCAAAACACTTCCCGGTGTAGTAATGTGTAAAATTGTTCAGGAAAAGCATATTTCAAATGAAATCCTAAATATAAATTATGATTTTCAACAAAATCATGACATGTATATGAGCACTCAGACAAAATCATGCACTTGCGCTGATAGCATCACAGGGGATGCTGCGTATAATTTTCAAATTAACTGACAAGCAATGCTGTGCTGTTTTAGAAAAACTACTTTTCCTAATAGAAATGCACCTTAATGTTCAGGAAATACATTATAAATACAGATTTTTTCGAAATATTTTGGCTTCTATTTTTTAATGAAAAAAAAAATTAGTATAAAAGAGATATCTGTAACCCAAAACTATATCAGCCTCCCAATCGTTTAGTTGCAGAGTATCTGCTACCCCTTCTAACAAACTGCTTTCTTTAAGTTTTCCTGTAATCAAATTAGAAATGGAGGCCATATTTTTTTCATAATATGGCATTGGATTCAAAGAGATCCACTATAACTTGATATGCTCTTAAATTCTCTGCTTTCTTCCCCTAGTAGGGAAAAATACAAGTGTAGGATTGATTCCGTAATTTCTGGATTTATTCTTTGTTTTAGAAGGAAATTTATGTTTAGAGACCTGGATGTCTTTAGTACCGGAACACCGAATTAAGACACTCATTAACATGAAACTTTTTCTAGATTAAAGAAATGATTCATGAGCTACTTTGCTGTTTTGCTCTACGGGAGCAATTCTGAGCTCTTCTGGTTCATATATAGCAATTATGAACAGAGGCAGTTCTAATACTGCATGCAAATGCTTTCCTTTTGTCGTATATTATTTTAGGCATTCCTCATTTTCAGGATGCCTGGACATCATAATAATAATAAAAAAATATTAACTCGTAACTTCCATTTTAAAATCACTTGTATTTTTATAGAATGCTTCATAAGGAAGAACAGTGAAGCAGCCTTCTAATTACTGTCTGTCATGTTACTGGAACTACAAGAAATGGTGAAATACAAGTGACATGGGGATATATTTGCGTATAACATATCCATGAATGGCTTAACTCTAACTTTGTTTTTTGTTTGTTTGTGTTTTTTTTGTTTCTGTTTTGTTTGTTTGACTTTTTCTCTTAAATTTTGTTGTTTTGTTTTGTTTGTTTGTTTTTAGTTTCTTGCTAATTGTTTTCCTTATGATGGAGTATCAACCAATAAATGAGGTAGGAAGAATCAATTCTCCACCATATCACCCCAAACCTTTATGCATTTAGTTTTTGCTCTAGACAAAATCCTGTGCTGTACTACTGTTCCCGTGCATCAGGTGTACACTACTCACCTTCACAGCCAGTCCCTTAAAAGAGTAGCCTATTTGTCATCTCTTGTTTGGACTGACTGTCAAAAGCTGCTTAGGCTAACCCTACAGTTACAGGTTCTGAAAGTTGTTTAAAATTACCTACATGTGTTGTGTGCTGCCTTTTTCTTGGAATGACATGATTTGGGGGTATTTAGAATGTACTGGGATTTTTTAAAATGATTTTTTCCAGCTCTGTCTGGAAAACATCTTCATTGCTCTTTTTCAGGCTCTCCTTTGCAAGTGGTGACTACCAAAGCCTACAAAAATGGTCAAGCCATTGCCAGTCTGCAGGCCCTTCTTTCTCTATTGACTTTTGCATTGAAACATTGAATATCACTGAGAAGCTCAGAACTTCAAGCCTGACTGGCGATGACAAACAAAAATCAGTGTCAGAGCAAAGTAATTCTCTTTCTTCATGAATGAGAGGCAGAATTGCAGTAAGAGAAAATGTTGGTGAGTGTATTGGATTGGACTAAAAGAGCCAAGGGGAAATACTTCGGAGCACTGTTTTTCAAGCCAGGCTGTTGGATGTGTTAAGTTTCCAGTGAAATCTGAAGAATTCAAAACAGAATATGCTGCTGGCTTGCTGACCTGCGGGCTGGCTGAGCCAAATCACCCTCAGATTCAGAGGGTCTTGTTTAATAACTTACAGGACTGAAAAGCACTAGCTGTTGAGAAAAGGCATGTCTCTAATAAAAAAATGCTTACTCTTTCCAGGACCTTCTCATGTTTAAAGACTGAGCACAGTTTTCAGGGTCCACCTTAACCCTAAGCAAGGCTGGGCAGATCCACTTTGGCTTAATGTGTGTTATTTTTACCGCAGTGGAAGGAAAAAAATAATTAGTTTTGCTGCCATAAAAGCAATTTAGTCAGCTCCCTTTTTCTAAGGAGAAGCAGGTTTTTTTTAAGTAGAGGGAACTTACTTGTCTATATTTATGTGCACTGTATTTTTTTTCTGAAGAGATCAAAGAAGCATTTGCTAGGAACGAAAATCATTACTGTTCACAATCCCTGAAAGAATCAATAAGGATTTGGATTTTAGTATATTTTTGTCTGGCCACTATTGATGAAGTGTGCAATGTTCATAACCTGGAAGGAAAGATTCTAAGATCTATTTTGATGGTTGTGGAAGACAAAGGACATGAAGGGAACTGGGATGGAGGTACAGTGGTAAGGTTCAGAGCCCGAGGCTGCTGCCCTTGTGGGAGGTAAGCCTTGAATGGAACTATAGTCAGTATGATTTCAGAGTCAGTGGCCTCTTTCCACTGACTTTGATGAAAATCTAAGTCAATCTCTGGGAGAAATCCCACGTAAAATGATGTTTCCGTTTGGCCTTCACATTGTACTTCCACACACAATGACTATCACACCGAACAATGTGAAAACCCTGGGAAAGGCGAGACCTTTTGGAGGGAGGGGGGATTAATTTCACCTAACACTAACTAAAAGGTCAGTATCTGACCTAAGCGTGCTGTCTGGGCTCATTCTTATCAGCAGGAAAAGGCAGAGAGAGAGAGAAAATTCTCCAGAAGGTTATCTATCTTACATATCTTAAACATCCATCCCGGGATGGAGTGGGTGAATCGCCCTGGATGTGCCATGTTTAGACCACTGTTCTAGGCAAGATGTTTAATTTCTGACTGGCTAAAGTTAAGCAAATTGAACCCCATGATATCTGTCTAAACAGCCAAACAGATTTTGTGGTTGTTTCCTAGTTAAGCATACGTAATAACTTCTTGAACCATGCATTTTGGTTATATTATTAATTATACAGTATTTTAAAACCGTTCTTCATCAATTCTTCAAATTAAAATGATAGAGAATAAAATAATAATATTGCTTGTTAACTATCCTTACCTTCTTAGCTTGCTTATGTAGCGTGTTTTCAAGCCGATCAAAGCTGAACAGGAAGCATGAAATATTGTGATGTGCGGAACCAAGGGAATTATGCTTTCAGGTGTCAAAAGATACAGAAGGTTCGTTCATAAAGGTAAAGAAAACATTGCTCTTTCTAAGCAACACATTTTTATTTCCTGTTGTCTTTTCCAATAATTGCAAAGTCTCTGGAAGTCTTCATGCATTTTACAAGTGATATGAAGTGTACAAAGCATGCCAGCAATAGTATTGTCTTTTTTTTTTTTTTCCTTTTCTCAACAAGGCTCTTCAGTTTCTTTTTTAAATAGGTGTGATCCTCCCTTAGGCTGTCTGTCTTGTACTTGGAGTGGGTTTTGCCATTAACTCCATTTGGATACAAGTCTAGATAACCAGCAGGGGCAGCCCGTATGTAGAAAGGTGTCTTGTTGCAGGCAGTTCAATGTGGGACACAACCTGGTGAAATCAAATTTACTTTTCCTTGTCATGTGCTGGCAAATAGAGTCAGGCAAAGAGGCAAGCGATGCATACCTGGATTAGGTAGTGGAAGAGAAAAAAGTGTACTATAAAAGCTGTTTGATGGATGAGGTCATGGTTGAGAATGATCATCACCAACTGTTAAGTCAAATGAACAAAGAAACAGTAAAAAAACACCCAAAGGCCAGTGAAGAATGTGCAAGGCCTGATTAAACTTTTGCGGGTTTTATGCCTTCTAAAGACTCAAGCTGTATGCAGGCAGTCTCCCGTGAAGAGGGTATTCGGGGAGTGAAGAAGCTATGGCTGGAGTCCAACAAGCTAGTAGTGGCAGTTTGGCTGGGGTTTCAAGCTTTCAGAGGCCAGAGTGGAAGTTTCTGCCCTGAGAGCCCCCAGGCAGGAGCACTGTTTGGTCTGTGCTAAGGTGTGGAGCCTTGGGCCACCTGTGCATCTGGATGCCTTGACAGCAGTGTGGCAAACGGCCTAGAGCTGGTGCTTAACCCTATTATATCAATCATATGATATCAATCAGATCATATAATTTATAAAAGTATAGCTCAAGAGCATAATCTGGTGAGTAATATTTCACAGGGCATCACTGAAGACTTCAGTAGTGCCACAGGCATGTTAGAAATTTGTAGAGGGAAGTGGTGAAGTTGAAGTTACACCTGAACAGACAGCACCTATGCTCCACAGAATACTATGGATTCCTGGACTTTTGAACTGTCAGCTTGAGCTCTGTAACCACTGCACGCTATTGTTGCCAGTCTTGTGAGCTCTCTGATATGACTTTTTATAAGCATCCAACTGATCCAAGAATGGAAGTTCCATTGACTTCGAAGTGCCTGGACTGTATCTTTTCCTTGATATCAGGAAGAGTGAGAAGAGCAGAGGCTGCACCGGTGTCTCTGCAAATATTTGATTTTCTCTTTTGAGCAGTAGCTGTGACTCTCAGAGGGGGATAGTGATGACATTCTTGGAATGTGTAAATAATAAAACAAACTTTGTGATCAGTTTAAAAATGTATAAAAAAGACACTTGCCTTCAGGAAAGTTAATGTTCAAGTTTCATTTCCTCTAGAGACAAATAGCAATTCAGAGGCACGAATGAACCAGGCTACTGTGTGAGTGGGGTCATTATCATGTAACTCTAGATATTGTTGTAAAATCCGGAATATTAAATCTCACTGGGTGGAGAGATGACTGCAGACCGAGGGCAACCCAGAGGGAAATAAGACTGAACTAATGAAAGTTTGCTCTCTCAATAGTATGTAAAGAATGTCTCCAATACTGTGCTCACTAAAATAGCATCTCTGGGCAATGTGAGAATAATCACGGGCAGAAATTACACTTCCCGCCTAGAACCACATGAATAAGAATATAAACCGTGTCTGATAGAACATGATCTCTAGATTTCAGCAAGCTGTCTCATGACATTTGAGTATCCTCTGAGATTTCCTCACCTAATGAGATTTTGGGCTGGGTTAGAGGATGTCTTTATTTCCTTGAATCCTCTGGAACTGTTGATTACTGTCTACTTTTCTTCCCTGTTTGTATTTGGTTTTGTGGAGGCTCTGTATTGCCTCCACATATATTTAACTACATCTCTTTTGACAGAGCTGTGAGATACACTTTGAAAACTTAAAATGAAGTTTACCCAGGTGAAATAACCCCTGAGAATTATCCTTTCAATTTTCCAGAGAAGACTGGCACGATGAATGCTGTGCTTCACTTTGGGAAAGAGGACTTGTGGGAAGTGATATTAACCTAAGGAAAAGATCACAGAACAATTGAGGTTGGAAAGGACCTCTGGATATCACCTACCCCAGCCTCTCAGCTCAGAGCGATGCTGGCTAAACCACATTGCTCAGGGCCGTGTCCAGCTAGATGGGTTTGAATTACCTCCAAGGATGGAGACTCTACAACCTCTCAGGACAACCTGTTCCTCTGTTTGATCAACCTCAGTATAAAAAACCCTTGTTCTTACATTTAAATGGAATTTCCTCTATTTCAATTTGTGTCCATTTCCTCTTGTCACCCTCTGGCTGAGCGTGTACTCTGTCGCATTACCTATGTCATTAATAAAGTTGTTAAATATTACAGGATTCCCTATCAGCCTTGGGTACACCACTACTCTGCTGCCAACTGGGCTTCAGGCCACTGATCGTAATCTTTTGAGTCTGGCAGTTCAGCCACTTTTCAGTTCATTTCACTGTCCATTTATCTAGTCTGCAATTCATCAGTTAATCTCTGAGGCTGTTATGAGAGATGATGTTGAAAGCCTTAACTAAGTTGAGATAAAAAAACCACATTTACTCTGCTCTCTCTTTGACTATGAACACAGTCATCTTATGTAGAAGACAATCAGGTTGATCAAGAATGATTTCTCCTCATAATCCATGCTGACTATGCCGAATCACCTTCTTGTCTTAAGTCCATAACGTATTTGGAAATTATTTCAGGATTGGTTGCTTCACCACCTTCCCAGGTGTCGAGGCAAAGCTGACAAGCCTTTAGTAATAAATAAGTAATAATCCTCCTTCTTGCTCTACTTGAAGACAGAAGTGACACTTTCTTTCTTCCAGTTCTCGGGAAGCCTCTTCCAGTTGCTGTGACTTTCAGAGCGGCCTCTTGGTGACATCTGCCATCTCCCTTGGTGCTCATGGAAGCACCAATCCCATGGACTAGTGCATATCCAGTTTGTTTAAATGTTCCCTAACCTGATCTTTTTTCACCAAGAGCAATTCTGCCTTGCTCCATACTTTCCCACTGGTCTCGTGAACCTGGGATTCCTGAAGGCTGGTTCTTCCTTGTAAAGATCAAGGCAAAGAAGGCCTTGGGAACCTCCATCTTTTCTGTGTTCTGTCACCCCATTTCCAGCTCCATTCAGTGGGCCTGTATTTTCCCTACTCTTACTTTTGCAGCTGCTATACCTGTAGAAGCCCCTTTTGTTGCCCTTAACATCCTTAACAGATGTGAGGTTTCTTCCAGTTTTCTGAAGGTGGCCTCATCTATTTTTCCCAATCAGGTTTACGGATACAGAACTGTGTCCTACCTACCACAACCTCACCCATGTTGGTCTGTCCACTAATCCTGACTCAAACTATCATCTGGCTCATCATTCATCCCTAGGCAGAGCTTCAGGCATTCCTGCTGCTCCCTCATGTAAAGGGCAACTCCCTCTCCTTGCTTACCTGGGTTGTCCTTCCTAAAGAGCCAGTATTCATCCATGGCAGTATTCCAGTCATTTGAGCTATCCATCCATGTCTCTGTGATCCTGAGAAGAGTGTAGCCACGCAACTGTAGATGGACTTCTAGTTCTTCCTGTTCCCCATGCTGTGAATGTCAGTGTACAGGCACTACAGAGAGGCACCCAGTTCTGCTGATTTCCCAGAAAAGGTATGACAGATTCTTCCAGAATCCTTGGGGTATGTCTACATGGCTAGCCACAGACAGACCTGAGTGCTTTTGCTCACCCTGTAGCCTGAGGAACAAGACAGCTTTGATTCTAGCACTGTTCAACTGTATTAGAGATGAGCTTTGCTTGCACATTAAAGACTCTTACTCCAGTGATGTGCATATTTGCCCATTCAAACCCAGCTCTTCAGCCTGTAGGCTGGAATGGGCTACAGGCTACATCCATCTTTGTGTTCACCCATGTGGACTAGGCTGCTGGAAAAAAAACCACCAAACCAAAAGAAAAGTACTGAAAATGCAGTTTGGTCACTTGTGAACAGGAAAAATAGCTTTACCATCTTCCCCACAAACTTCAGAAATGGGTTGATAAGACAGATTACTAGTTAGGAATTTCCTGATAAAGGAAATGGCCAAATAAGCTATATCAAATAAGCTTAGTTTGAGAAAACGGTCAAGGTCACAGTCCCACCTAGATGCAGCTACTTAAATGACAGGATGATGAGGCATCTAGTTTCTTAGACATCCAAGCAGAATGAGTAAATCTGAACTAGCTGTTCAATGCTGTGTGGTCAGTTTCCCTTCCTGGGCCATTTCTGGCTTAGTTGCCCTAGCCATATAAGTGTATTTGTTCATGTGAATCAAGAGATTTTTGTGAATTGTGCTTTGACTCAAGTACCACTGTTGGCTATACCACTGTACTATGCTATTGCCTGCTAAAAGAGATGCCCTCAGCCCCTCTTGAGAACCTTTTAACATCACAAACATTTCAAATGGGAATGTAGACAGAGATATTGTTTACTATTTTGTTTCAGGTAACTAGAAATTAAATAAATTTTCTTCTTCCCACCATACAGTGGTATTTCAGAGAAGTCAATATCCTGATATTGGCACACTGACCAATATTCACAAAAAGTAATTGAAAGGACACCTCAAGCTTCTCTCACCTGAAGGATTTTGATTCCAGATGAAATGCTAATGTGCCCTGATAAGAAAAATATCTCCTTACATGCAGCTTATCTACTTGATCCTCTTGCACTGCAATGTGGTCCAGTATGGTATCCTTGAGTCACTTTGAGCATATCACAAACACAAATGGATAAACATGTCCTAGATTGATCAAAACCATAGAATGTCTGTTCCAAATAGTGCCTGCAAAAGACGGAAGTAAACCCGATTTAAAGTTCCATTGACTAATCTGAGTTAAAAAATTTGGAATAACACAGGGAAGCGTTGCTACAGTCATTTTTATACCGTTTATTCACCCTCCTCTGGTTACATGAGAGTTTATTGACTTCCTGTTAGAATCTTGACTGTGGACTTTGTCAGCCCCCTGCCCTTGCAACGTGTACTGTCTTTGAAAGAGTGCACCGAGAAAATCTCAAGGTCTTTATACAAATGAAGGATGCTACGGTTGCTCCCTGCCTAATGTTCTGGAGCATGGGTTAACCTGCACAGTTTGTCTACAGGGACTTGTAAAGCAATTACCTAAACTAATATGAAAAGAGAGAAAGATTTCATGCACCTTACAGGACAACATGAGCCACATAGTTAATCTAGAAGTACGATTTCTAAACACTTCCTTTTCTGCTTGAAGTGGAAACGAACAAAATTTTGTTCTTCATACCATTTTAACTTTCTTCTTCCTATTTAACAGACAGAGTGAAATCTTGATTTCATAGAATCATAGAATCACAGAATGGTAGGGGTTGGAAGAGACATTTGGAGATCATTGAGTCCATGTGTTCCATGGATAACTTACTGTCCACCAGGACGCCAAGGTCCTTCTCTGTGGGGCTGCTTTCGAGCAGGTCTACCCCTCACCTGTACCAGTACCTGGTGGTGTTCCTCCCCAGGTGTAGGACTCTACACTTACCCTTGTTGAACTCCATTAGCTTTGCCTTTGCCCAGCTCTGTCCAGATCTCGCTGGGTAGCAGC
>JAAGNO010024314.1:19716-35025 GCA_033439905.1 Ceryle rudis
GGTGGTGTTCCTCCCCAGGTGTAGGACTCTACACTTACCCGTGTTGAACTCCATTAGCTTTGCCTTTGCCCAGCTCTCCAGTCTCCCCAGATCTCGCTGTGTGGCAGCACAGCCTTTGGTGTATCAGCCACTCCTCCCATTACGTATAGATTTGATGTGATTAATATCATTTACTGTTTGTAAGATTTGGAAAAGTGAATGAAGCTTAAGTTTCCTACAAACTATTTTGTCAATGGATATGGAAATATATTCTTTAAAATCACTCACTGTGGGGCTCAACTGCTCTTATTAGTGATCTTTCTACTCATATCATATCACTGCCAAGAGGAAAGTAGTTACATTTTTACTCCAAAACTATAGAAACAAAAGGCAAATGAAGCATAGACCATGTGTAGGAATTAACGACTGACAAATACTTACAAATAAGCACCATAAAAAAAGCAAAACAGCTCACCTTTAAAATGCATCCTAGAAATGGATATAATAGAAAAATCTGCTTTTGCAGCTTTTCATTTTTAATCTTGTCCCAGACTATAGATTTTCAGGGAATGTGCCATTTCACTTTGTGTCAGGAAGTACTTTTTGGGCTCTCAGCCTACATTTTCTGTCCTGTTCTAAAAATCTCTTCAGCTCCTTTTTAGGGCCCTTTCACGATGTGTTCCTCATGGGTGTCTACACCCCTCGGGTTCCTTCAGTTGGTTACCACCTCTGGTCAACATATGCCTGTGATTTGTAGTTTTAAATGTATGAACAAACCCACATTCTTGGTGGTGGGAGAAGGATCTTTCCCAGACTTACTCAGGGAACTGAAAAAAACCCATACTCCTAACTAGTCTATATCCTTTTGGGGAAGATTTTTCAAGGAAACGTAATTTCTCTGCACAGAGGAAGAGCCTAATGCCTCCTTATGCCTTTGAAATGATCCTCCCTTAGTTTTCCATCTACTTCTGTAATCTAGCTGTGTGAAAGGACACCTACAAGAGTCAGGTGTCAGCTTGAGACCAGCTAGCAGAAAAAACATCTAAATGGAAAAGCGCAGTTTTGCAATTAAACTTAAGTCTCTCTTTTTTGTGTTGTCTCCTTCATTTCTCTTTCTATAATTCTGCTTGTATTATTCTGACAAGGACTTCCATAAACTCCCAAGATGCCAACCTGAAGCTGACAAGAATGGTGGCAAAAATACCTAAAGCACAAATTCTTTTGACAGCCTAACAGGAGTCTGTTGTCTACTGGAATCACCTTTCATTTTTCCCTTGTGCATTTCTTCTGCTCTGCCCTCTGCACACACCTCAGTAACAGCCTGAGTGTGTCAGGCATAATTCTGCAAAGACACAGAGAGGAAAAGAAAATGCCAAGTGTCAAGTCTATCTCATGACCTCCCACTACTCTGTAAACTGGAAGTAGAAATGGTGGGAAAGTGGCCTGTTGAGTCAAGCCTCGAGTCTTGATAGGTTTAATTGGTTTCCAACTGTAGCTATGATGGAGAGATATCTTCATTTAGGATATGATGCAGTGTCCACTGAAATCAATTAGACTCTTTTTACTGACCTCAGTAGGCTGAAGGTTGACCCTGGTTTCCATCATGAGAGTTCCGTACAAAACCAACCTACTGACGCACATTTGTAAGGGATCAATATAAAAAATGTTGTTCCACTAGCATGTAAAAACGAGGCAACCAGGGACATTCTGAAGTTTTGTGTTAGAAACACAAGTTCGGTAAGGCTGGCTGGAAGCACGAGAGTTCATATATAACAATAAAAGCAGCTTTTTGTAGTTACTGCTGATGTAATTTCTACTGTTCCTGATCCAATAGTGCTTTATGTAGTTCTTCTGAGGATAATGTACACTGGCATCACTAACCCTGGTCATTCAGTTATACTGCCAATTAAGCCCAAGCAGTGATGTTCCAAGGAGATACAGATAAGCACACTGTGATAAAAAAGGGTATGCAAAGATAAACCACTGACTTTGATAAAAGCGAAATCATTCTGCAGCATTTAGTTAATACACCCCTTTGAATTTTTTGCCATTCTGAGTAGTTCTTGTTTTAAAATGGAGAGTCTCCACAAACGGAAAGCTAACATTCTGCATCTGTATCCACTCAGTTCAGTGTTCCTGTCATGGTTATTTGCCTTCACTACCATTTGCAACAAAATCTGATGTGGATATGTCAGCTGTCTGTGCAGATATGTCATAGGCGCAAACCAAGTGAAATAACCGTAGCTGCTAATAAACAAACTGATGATAAATATTCGTTCTTTAACGTGAGCATTGTGTTAATTTACTTGATGTAGTTTCTGCTTACACATTGTCAGTAGCTGGAGCTTGCACGGTAAGGAGTTGTAGTACAAAGCATGATATTCCACAGGTTTGAAAGGTCAAGTTTAATCTTCCAAACATCTGTAAGTTTATTTGCAACACTTCAACGGCAAATAAAATTCACTTGAACAAACTTGTCATATAAATAAGTTGCAGTGATGAAGATACGAAGGCAGAGTAAAACTGTGGGAAAGACGGTCCCTATTGGGTAAAAAAAGCTAACATACTCTGGGAGTCAGAAGCAACTGGTTGGAGTGGCCACTGCATTCTTCACTGTGAGCTTTTCTAAGTAATCAATAGCAGTCACACATTTTCAGTGGGAATAAAGGGATGTGTCTAATGTTACTCAATAGTTTAATAATTAATATTATGTAATATTTAATAATTGAATAGTTTATGTCTTTGCAGGGAAATGCACAAAGAGGAAAGAGTGCAGTGAGTCAGATTCCTTGCAAAGTCTCGGCAGCGGATCTCATGAACTAACTGGTTTCTTTAGAAAGGAGAGGTTTGGAGTACTTTGGTTCTGTGCAGTCTGAATGCAAATGGCACAACCCACTCAAGCTGATGCTCAGAGACCCGAAGAGACAGAAAACTTCCTTGTGGCTGCTGACTTGAGTATAGTTATCACAGTCATGACAATTGTCACGGCAGTCCTCTTGCATACTTTAGCGGGCTTGGTGTGGGATATGCTGCCAAGAAAGGAAGGGGGCCTGTAGCTTAGCCAGCTGCCAGTGTGTGCCAGGTCTTCCCTGTTTTCCTAATCCAGCACTTGCTGCCCTTTGCAACTGATAGTTAATTATACTTACAGTGACATGCAGAACAAAGAAAGAAGAGTTAAAAGACCTCAGAAAATACAGCTGATCAGTCTTTTCA
Source organism: Ceryle rudis (assembly GCA_033439905.1). NCBI lineage: Eukaryota > Metazoa > Chordata > Aves > Coraciiformes > Cerylidae > Ceryle > Ceryle rudis. The sequence continues at coordinate 22,909 of JAAGNO010024314.1, forward strand.
GCATAATAGGCATTTTATTTAAAAAGATCTTTTTTCCCCCTAACTTAACTTACACTATATTATTGTCTCATGCATTAACTTGTTCTTATTTTCCATTTTCCTATTGTCATTCTTTTTATTTTGCTTCACCTTCACTTCTTCTTTTCCTATGCTTCCTGACAGTCTAACTGGTGGGAAAAAAAAAGGAAGAGGGATGGAGTGAGAAAGAGGGACACAGAAAAGAAAGAAGTATAAGACAAAAATATGGGAAAGAATAAGAGGAAATATGAAACCAGAAAGCAGCACATTTCAAAATCCATTCTCTTTGATAAAAAGCACAACCCCCCCTTCCCAACTATTACAAAGAAATACAAACTTTGTTTATTTGTAAATAAGCACAATGCAAATAAAAGGGGGGAAAAAAAAAAGGTATTTCCATCTTTACTACAAGTTTACTGGAGAATGGACACTGCTTTTTGAGCCTGGAATTTTTTAGCTATCCAAAATTTAACATAAAGATCTGTTCTTTTAGAACATGAATGCTAGTAGATGGAACAGGATTTCTTCTGCTTGTGCTTTATCTGGCTAATGAAGAAATAATTTTCAGCACTGTCCACCATTTATTATCTTAGACATTCAGTTAATGCAGCTCATCTTCCCTTGTATCAATTTTCCACAAGGACATGTACTGGATTGTCTTAAATCTGTATTTAAGCCCAAACAGAACATACTGGGTTTTCTTACATTCCTTTTCAAATAGCCCCGTGAAATAGATGGGGTAATTAAAGAATAAATCTTTGGCTTGATTCTTATCTCTTACTACTATAAATCAGAGGTAATTCTTCTAAGGTTAGTAGAGTTACTTGAATGTAAATCCAGAAGGAACAGAAGGAGGTGCTTGCTCCCGTTAAGCATTTGTGACTTTTTCTAAGCAAGGCTTTGCTAATATAATCATGAGCAGTGATAAACCCTTAACAGATACCTATTGTTCACAGTCAAATGGCCTTTTAGGTCAGCTGTTGAATTACCATGACTTACTAAGCAGTGGTATCTCTTCCATTCAGTGCCCGGTGTTGAGTGGTATGTTCCTGACAAGCAGAAGAAAATCCAATTATCTACTTTTATTTCTTGCTTCTTCAGGAAACGTTTCCATTTTTAATATGGCATTTGCCCATAAAATACAGATGTTGGTAGTGTGTCTATTAAGAGAATTATATTTTTATAACTCTGTTTCATAACAGTTGTGAAAGACAGAACCAATTTGCTGCTACCGCTATCTGAAGAAAACAACATTCAGTCTGTTCCTGGACAGAATCTGTAGATAATGTTGTGGAAAAAGTAATAGAAAATATGCTATTGTATTTCTTGTTCCAATCCTTTTGGCCCAGCTAGCTCATCTTAGGAGGGTTGCTGTGAATTGAATGACACCAAATGAGACTTGCCTGTCATAAAATAATTATTTCTCTGAAGAGTGAACTATTACATGTCTTTCACAACTCTTCAGAAGCCAATTTTCAAACACCCTTCAGAACGTGATAAATGGCCATAGAATTTCAAGTTACAGGAGACATTCAGCTCTTGAGAGTACCAAGACTTGTGTGTCACCTTTTTTTTTCTACAACACTGCAACTCAGACTGTTTTGGAGGATAAAACAATAGGGGTTTTTATAGAAACGCATCCAAAAACCACTTAGGTGGCATTCATTTTAGGTTGGTTTTGTTTGTTTGTTTGCATATATGTATGTCAAAGCATTAAGGTGTGCAGGGGTTTCTGGGCTTTTTGTGTTGGTTTTGCCATTGCTTCATGGTAGAAGTGAGCTTGGCAGGTAGAGAGTTGTTAAAAACCACCCGTGTATCTCACCCAAACTCGGCAGCTTAGAAATACTTCTGAATCACTCATTTTTCGACACAGTCTTGGTTTGCTTTTGTTGTTATTTCCAGGGTAAAGTGCAAGAGAATCCGGCTGGATTCTGCTATTTTAACAGCTGGTGTAATTTCCTGCTCTTTATAAATCAAAATAAATGTAACTGGGAGGACTTTTGAGTCTCAACAAGTAGATCTGCTGTGGCAGAATAAATAGTGCCCTGAGAATATATTTTATTGTCTTCAAATGCCACGGCAACCCTCTGACCTTTAAATGTAAACTTTCAAATTTGAGAGAAGAGGTTTAGCCAGAAGATTCTCATTAACATTTGTGGCAGTTAAGAAGCCAAATCCTTTTCTCCTGAACTAAAATTTACCTCTATGCCACGGACTATGAAGCCGTATGATGAAAGTCAGAGGAACTGCTAATGACAAATGTGCTTTCAGAACTCATTTTGCAAAGTTCTCTTACAAGAGGCACAGGCATATTCTGGATTCATTTCGTGTGGTCCTGACTGGTTTAAAACCTGATGGTATTCTGACTTGAAATGTTCAAAGATTTACTTAATATCAAATGCCTTTTGTCCAATAAGCAGAGTGCCTTTTTACAAGATACAATGCTCATTTTTAAGAGTATTTCTCTTGAAAGGCAGAGAACCTGTGGAAGTACACCTGCTGCTTCACTGGTAGCATTTTCTATACGTTCAGCTGCATTTTCTGTGAACTTCCAACAAAATTCGGACTTTGGGAACACATTAATTTCATCTGATGATTCAGGTTCTACCTTTCTCTGAATTTTACCAATTCCTGGGCAGTAGCTTTCTTAGTTGGCACTGCGGTATACCATTAATTCTTTTTATTTCACTATTAACAGTAAGGCAGTTTTCCTTTTCATGAACATTATGCTTTATAGAACCATATATTCTTAAGCCTGGGGGACTGCTGTGTGAGTCTAAGCTGGCCTTCTGTCTTGCAAGAAGTATTCTTACAGAAGTTTGAGAGCTGAGTGAATTCCCTTACTTCTCAAGGACAGTATGAAAACTCCCCCTGACTTTGTGGATCAAGACTTATGTCTGCGTGACATTTTCCTTGAACTAACGTGTAAAACAAGTCACTTCATTCCAGGTTTGGTGCTATCACCTCATTAAGATAATTCACTGAAACAAGCTGAGATCTAAATGTCAAAAAAGAATGCCCATGTTCAAAACAACTTAGAGAGGTAGAAAAGGGGTTTTGGACACTTTTGGCTATATAAGAGACTGGTCAAACACAGATCATACTTTATTTTTATTTACAGGACCTACTGGGTGAGGATCAGGTCCTTTCCAGGCTCTTTTGGTAAATTTGGTGAGACTGAAGAAGACAATAGCAAGGCACCTCTCCTCCACTATCACTAGTGTAAACAGGCTTGGTGAGAGCAAATCCTGCTGCGGCCTGGCCACACCAGAGTGTTACACTTCCAACTTGATGACAGGGAAATGAACTCACAGTTTCTTCTTTTCAGCCTGGAATATGCTCAGTTCTCTGATATTCTCAGCTGTTTGAAAGCTCATCTCTTCAGACCAATGAGTTCTCAGTCACCAAGAACAACTGTGGCAGATGTTGGGGTTTCTCCTTGAGTTGGCTGCATTCAACAAGCAGGGTTCCCTTTGCTGCTGCAAACGTTTCTGTGTGCCTCCGTTCCTGCCTCAGCTCTTCTCCTTTGCTCCTGTCTTCTGTGCTATGTTATTGAGGAGGGAGAAGGTTAGACATGCAACCTAGGATTCTTTGGTGGTTGTTCAGCACCTACTGTGATTCCAGCAGTGCCTGGAAAGATCTTAGAAAAGTTTATGAACAGTGTTCAATGGCCATGTTATTTTGCACTTTCCTTCTTTGAGTTTCTGGGTGATAAAGGGACCTAAGACTTAGGAAAAACTGAAGGTGGCTGCTTGCCTCTCTAATTAACAGATCAAGTGTAAGTGTCCTTTCTGCCTCCTACCATACCATAGCTCCACAGTGTAAGAGCCAAAACCAGCTAAATGTTTAAGCTGGACTGAAAGTAAACATGTAGTTCTACACCACTGTGATTTAATATGCCTTAATTCTTCCAAAGGCAGGTGTCCAGCACCATGTGAGATTCCCTGAGATATCGATGGCACCTACACAGGGCTGGCAGGTGGAACACAAAAGCTACGGGTGACACATGCCTTCCAGAGCAGCTGCTGAAAATCAGCTGCAATTACCGAAGGCATCTCATAAGACTCTAAATGCCAGTCCTTTGCCAGCTGCATTCAATCCTAAGTGACTGAGGGAAGGTTAAACTTAGCATTCCTAAGGTGCTAAAATGAAATCACCTGCAGCAGTGGCAGAATTAATTTCATTTCCAAAACTAAATGTGTCTACATTTGTTATCATTGAGCTGTTTCCATCATTGTTTTCAAAGAAAACTGAATTTCTGTTGCAGGCTGCCATTACTGTCTGTAAAACACCATGACAGCAAGTTTAGAAAATAGGGCCACCTTTCTGCCCATTATAGTTTTATGACTTTCAATGGCTTCATTTATTTTGAAACGAGTTACTGCATAAGGCAGGTTTTCTACTTGAGAGCTTTTGGGTGCCATTTGGTTTTGACTTAGTACACAAATGAAGCTCTCAAACAGACTGAAATCTTTAACTGAAAAAGAAGGCTAGAGACAAACTTAAGAGGCAGTAAGCTTTGTTAAGCTTCATGATATTCTCCAAAGAGAAAACCACAAAATATATGGATGATGGGCCAAGTTTTCAAAGCAAGGAGAAAACTGGAAAATCCTCTTAAAATTATATCACCAAACATAGCCCCATGTTAGTTACATTATCTTGCCACTTAAGTGTTTGTGCTGTGATGGAGTACAAGCACGTTTTGTCGAACAAGCTGAAAATGCTGCCTCGGGAGAACAGACTGACTTCAGCTTTATTCAATTGCTTTGCTTTGCTTTCAGGCAATTTCTGATATTTCAAAGTGACTGACAGAATCAAGCCAAATTCACAAGCTCAATCATTCAAAATGATATAAATTATGCCTTTAAGATCAGAATGGATATTTCTGAGAAGATTTCAGGGAAGTACTATATAGGTACGGTATGAAAATAATTGATTTTGCAGAAAGCAGGTGGAATTACGGCTGCCATGTGTGGAAGGTGACATGAATGTTCATGAAGACTTCACCTGTAGGTTGTGCCAAGTGATGTGATCAGTGACTGTAACCAAGTCAACAATGAAAGATCTGTTATTGTGTCTGGATATGGGGATCAAACACTGCCAGAAACAGTGTGGTGATATTCTAGGATTAATATGAGACATTACATCCAGCTTGCAACTGCCAGAGTCACATATATCCTTACTGCAGTGGGCATGATTTGAATTAAGCTTTCCCAGAAAACACTGAGACTAATACTGTACTAAAAACCTCCTATGAACACTGTTTATGAAACCACATTATCATGGGAAAAGTATCCTAAAGGAGATGCTCTGTTAAAGAGACCAAATTCTTGTGTCCCTTATCAAGAAATACGATGTGATACGAAGTGACACATCTAGAGATAATGCTGTGTGCCCCAGCAGGCATCCGTGTTGCACAAGGAGTAAAATGGACTTCCAGTGAAGAAGTGCAGCGTTACCTGACCATGTGGACAAAGCGGGAGTCAGAAAATATTATACAGAAATACCAGGAAATGAGAGCTTGAAGACAGGATGAAATAGTTCAAATAGGAGATGTTCACTTGCTTGGTACAAAATGAGCTCTGAACATCATAAATAGTTAGAAAGACACACAGACAGACAGACAGATAAGTCAGAGAGAGTAAAAAGCCACAGGAAAACTTTGCAAGGGCTGGACTTGTCAGCATCAGAAGACCATTCTTTATGAAAAAAACCTGCAGTCTTTCCAGTCACATGAAAGCTGCAATTTATTCTAAAAAAAAACCCCAATCCATCAATAGATTTTAAAAGTGGAGTTACTGAGGTTCCCCAAAATCACTCTTAGAAAGATGGAAACATGTCCCCAGATTTAGCAAAGGAGTTTCAGAAATGCCTTCGCAGCAGTGAACCCATTCTACAACAGCTCTCCCATCAGGATTCCAAGAAAATAGCTGATATTAGCTTGGATGGTGGTCAGCTTCCCAAGCTGTAAACTGAATGAGGTTTACTGAAGTCACAAGCACTTCTATTTTGTGCAGCTAAACCAAACATTACCCTGTTTCCAATGCTGTGAAGTTATCAGTTATTCTGGCATAGGTAATGCCAGTACCATTGGGATACCAACTGAGATGCCTCGTTCTACACCGTGTCCAAATGTGAACTTTCATCCATCTGCTGCACGTGCTGGTATGTGGTCCTTGTGGTCAAGGACCAAACTGATTACCTTCTACTTCAAGAAAGCCAAAGCAGAGATCATCACTGGGAGCTTTCCAGACTTACATGTCTTTCTTATACTTGCATTAAAAATGATTTAATGAATAATTTTGTTCCATGACTACATTCATTCATTTTTAATAAAATGAGCTTTTATTCCAAACTTAGTATTCTTCAGCATTCTCTATTAATTCTGTATGGGAATTCTGGAATGTTTAATGTCCTAACTCATCATTTGCCTAAGCTTACTGAAACTATTGGCTCAGTTATGAATTCATTATCTTTTATTTCCTACATATCTCTGATATGCAAATTCTTACAGCAGTAAAATATGTCTGACTGCTCTGCTCCCAGTTAATGCAGTATTTATACAACAATGAACTTCAGTACATTTCCAGATACATTTTCACTTACACCAAATTAATGTTTGAACTCGACTGATAGAGTCCTGTAGTTACTCCAGTTAGGGTGGGGTTTTTGTTTTTGTTTGTTTGGGCTTTTTTTTTTTTCAAATTGATACAGCTGGTAAGACATTTTTTGTTGGCACTAATGCTGGATGTAACTATTTTTTTCTGTGTATCATCTGTTTGTGAGATTCTGACTTTTCTAAATCATAGATAATTACCTGAACTTAGAATTTCACCTCTGGAAGGTTGTCTATTTCAACAGTAAAAAAAGGCATGTCAAGACCTCATGTAAATAGAAGAGGAAAGACTATCAAAATACTGTCCCCATGGTGCTAATGCCCTGCTCCCCATGGTGCTAATGCCCTGCTCACAGCCATGCTTTCATACTTCATGTCTTCAAAGATTTAAATGCCACAGATTGAAAGAACAGAGGATGTGCAGCCAAAAAAAAAAAAAAAAAAAACAACAAAAGGGAGATTTTACCTGAGACTTTATACCAGTCTCCAAATAAAGAAACAAATTATTCTGTCAGTCTACAGTAGATAAGATAAAAACCAATGGGCTAAATTGCAGCAAGTGATAGATAGGCCAGACATGGGGAAAAATGTACTGCAGGGGTACTGAAGCTCTGGGACAGACTGTCTGGAGAAGCTGTGGAGTATCTGCTGTTAGAGGTGCTTAAATGCCACTCAGACAAACATCCATCAGGATGGGGGATAGATAAACTAGGCAATCCCTTAAAATCCCTTCCAGTTTTATTTTTCATGATTCTGGGAGTAGGCTTGTGAGACTGAAATGTTGCTCTGATTAGGGCCTGATGCTATACTTTGTCTACTGTAAGATTATTTATCCTATGTTGTTAGAGACCTGTGATGATGAATAAAAGACAGATGACTAGTCTGCTCTCAGAAGCTGTTTTTTGAGCTAGTCCGCATCTGAAGTTGCAGACAGATTCCCAACAGAGCTCAGCTCTAGAAGTTCCCTTGTTTCAGATATAATGGAACTTTCTCGGTCAAGTATCTTGACATTTTCTACGAGTATGCTGAAGTAAAGATCACCATCAGGCTCAGACACATGACTGCATTCCTGTAACTCAGGTAGTTACAGAATGACTTCTGAGGCAAACCCTCAACCTCATGTGGCTTCCACTGAAGTTTAAACGGAGAGGTTTTACCAGCGGCTTGCAGTGAGACAAGATCATTCATGAAACCAGTTGCTGAGTCTCATCTCTCATATGGGAACTTGTTGAGTTGCAGCATTGTGGTAAATGGATGACTTCAAAGCTTAACTCAACGTTGACGAAAATATTCCAGGAGTTCAGGAGCCTAACAATAACTGATACTGTTCCTTAGGCTTTGATGTTAAACCACTCTAGAGGCACGCTATGAATCACCTACACTTGTTCTGATGCTCCTAACATGCTCGAATAAAGTTTCTAAATCGATTCTGAAAATAGGACCTAAACTTTGAATTTAGCAGCATTTGATGATTTAGGTGTCATTTAGGTGCTTTTGACAAAGTTCTATTTAGCTCTTTTCAAAATCTTCAAGGACAGGTTTGACTATATGCACCTACATAAACACTGCTGAGGAGGAATGGATGTGAGCATTTATTTCTGGTTATATGTACTTTCAAACGTATTTCTCATCTCTTCAGCTATATCACAGCTAAAGAAGACAAACTCTCTTGGAAATTTAACCCTAGATGCAGAGCTGTCCTGAAGAAATATCCAGAGCAGAACGCTGAGGACAATGTTAACTGTAAGTCAAAGACAACAGGTCTAGAGTCTTAAACCACTCCAGAGAAAGCAAGGTAACAACACTGGTCTTAATACATTTATTTCCTTATCCACCATTAGTATTTATATATTTTATTTAGCTTTAACCCCGTATTCCGTTTTTGTTCCTGAATGCCCCAGTCTATTGCTGATTTTAAACAACTTCATTCTGAATGGGAATTAACATCTCTGATACCAAACACCTACACAAACATCTTTGTGTCTTATTTGTGTTTCATTTTTATTTCAAATCAGGTGCTTAACCGTAGTGCTTACAGGATTGCAGGGTGCTTGGAATATAATTGTATGAAGTTCAGGGAAAAGTGACTGTAAAAGCATCAAAGAAAAAGAATAGTTTGCAAGTGCAAGTAAAACCATGCTGAGATTTACATAATGGATTTAGTCAGGCACCCCTACTGTTTTATAGAGGGAAAAGTGCATGGGCACAATAAATAAATTACACTGTGCCATCAGTATGTTGCATCTAACTGCATTAGTGGTTCCATTTTTCCCCTCGTGACTGAGGTAGGATGACATATTGGAAAACACATATTTCTTCATTATACTATTTAAATGGTTTGATAAATCTGCTTGGAGATGACAGAAACATTTTTTTTTATTGTTCCTACCAAGTTATTTATATTTAAAACAAATCATTCCTGTATTTACATGCAAGATCTCAAAATATTGAAAAAAAAAAATATTTATTGTCATAAGCCCCATCTGTGACTTGGGTAGAACAGGAGCAAAATCTTGTCCTTTGACCTGCTCTACCTCCAGGCTGCCTTGCTGTATACACTTTTCATCGTGCCCACCCTCTCAGTCTACTCTGTTGAGCAAAGAGGTGTGTGAATGATCTCCTTCATGAGGAGTGCATTTTGATCCTTCCACTACCTAAAGGAGGCTTACAGGAAAGGTGGAGAGGGACGTTTTACAAGGGTATGTAGTGACAGGACAAAGAGGAGGGGCTTTAAAGTGGAAGGGGGAAGATTTAGATTAGATGTAAGGAAGAAGTTCTTCACTGTGACAGTGGTGAGACACTGGAACAGGTTTTCCAGAGAAGTTGCGGATGCCCCATCATCCCTGGAAGTGTTCAAAGTCAGGTTGGATGGGGCTTTGAGAAGCCTGGTCTGGTGGAAAGTGTCCCTGCCCAAGACAGGGGGTGGTTGGAATTACATGATTTTTAAGGTCCTTTGCAACCCAAACCAGTCTATGATTCTACGATCTATGTTTCAACAGTTCATTGCAAAACAAATTTCTTGAAATGCTGTTAATATTCAGTGAATTTCATTTGAATGTGGCAAAGTACCGGTTAGAAAGTGTTACATTATTAAAGCCATTTTTATGGAGACTGGACCTTGCTTTGAAAAGGAAGTGTAGAGAAATTGCATTTTGAAAAATGAAATGAATTCATATATTTGGCTGCCATGTTTCTTTCAGTTCCCTTCCTCCACATTTTGCCCTGTGGTTTTTTCTGTGGTTTTTTTATTTTAAATAAGGTGAGAGGAGGAATGGCTTAAATATAGTAAAAAATGGGGGGAAAGACAAAAAAATGGAACAATACCGAAAGCTTTATAATAAAATTCCATGCATTTCCTTAATTTATTATTTTTTTTTTTTAATTAACAATCTATAGAATTAACTTTTTCTTTAGTTTCAATATTGTTGAAATTTCAATTTTGGCCAGCTCACTTCTTTTCTCTGTTCAGTGCATCTCTGTGTGGAATACATGAGAGAATCTAATGCATGCGTATATTTCCATTTGCAAAAGAAAAATAAAGCAAATTAAGGAATGTGCTACTGAAGGCCATAGACAGGGTATATTATGGACTTGATTTTGCAAGGCATTGAATGCCTGCAGCTTGCCTTGCACTGAGTGAATTTAATGCACTTGTCACATGATCTACTCTTTTATTAGCTTAGTGGCAGTGGAAAAGGCAGAGTGGTAGTATCAGAAAAGGAAGATGATGGCAGGAAAAGTCTGGTTGTTGTTTCCACAGGGGTGATGGAAACAGCTATTCTCAAAGTGTCTGTGCTGAGGAATATGGAAGTGATACAGAGGAAGATAGCAAGAGCAAAGGAAAACTAATATTTTAAAATAATAATAGAAAATAATAATAATAAAAAAGCATAAACTATCTCATAGAATTATAGAATCATTTAAGCTGGAAAAGACCTTTAAGATCGAGTCTAGCCATTAACCCAGCACTGACAAGTCCACCACTCAACCATGTCCCTAAGTGCCACCTTTACGCATCTTTTAAGTACCTCTAGGGATGGTGACTCAATGACTTTGAGTCCATTTCTGGAGCAGTAACTGCTCAAAGAAAAAGTTATCAACCCAGATGAATCACATGTATGTAAGGGGGTTAATTTAAAGGCATTTTATTAGGCAAGGAGAAATAAGCATTTCTAGGGAGTGATTCGGTCCTTAGGTAGACAGTGTATCTTTCTCTCACGTGAGGCATCTCAAAGCACATTGTGAAATTCAGATGGAATAAAGCTGGCCCAGGATGACTAGGCACTACCAAGACTGGTCCTTCCAACAGTTTCTGCCTTCAGCTAGGCCACTGCGAGTCTGGCATCCAGCTCATGAAGGGCTGGTCTTTCTGTCTGCCCTTCTAACCATCCACGGTGCGGATATTTTGAGATCCGGCAGCTATGCAGATACAGGTAAACTCTGACCCCTACTTGTCACAAAGGAAGGGATCTGGTGAAGAACTGCAAAACCCTATAAAAGCCTGTAAAACCCCCAAAACTCCCTCTAGCCCCCAAAAGAATGACAAGTTTTGCCACCTAACAACTGCTTGCTGCATAGACTTGCGCTCAGAACAGGCTCATTGATGAGGGCTTCCTCCTGCTGCCGAGGCCATCTGTTCCATCTGATGATGGCCTGCAGAAAATGCAGTGTATCATTTAAATGGTTTTATGAGTATCTTTATTTGCCTGAGAACACATACTACACTTACTACACTTCCTGCTGGTGTATTCTCCATATACACCCTCTATATGGATCAGTGATCTCACTGCCTTGTCAATAATTCAGTCTGTGTTCTCTGGCTATGTCATGTTGGGAAAGGAGCCCAGTATCAGAGAGCTGTGACTCCTGTAGGAAGGAGGAGGCTTTCCCTAGGGCTTTCCTCTATCTTTCATGTTAGAGGCTTTCCCTATATCTTTCCCGTAAGCTTGATTTTCAGGCGTATTTGCATCAGAAAGGTCCAGTCCCTCACACAAATGGGGGGTGTTCTTCAGCAGGAACCTTTCCTGAAAGCAGATTGCAGCATCAAACTTTCCCGCATGAAAAAAGGCACCTTTCCTCACTGAAACATTCAATACACAGAAGCAAGATATTTTTGCCCTGTGCAATAATAATGCAATTTTAAGACATGCGACACGAGACCAAAAAAGAGGGTTGCTCTTATTTTGCTCCCAGGTTTTTAAGCTCGCAACGTTTCATGTGAAGAAAATCAATCAAAAGAGAATTGCAAGTAAAGCCATCACTCAGTGAACGTCTCTCCACCGGCACCACCCCGAGATGTACGCGGGCCCTTGATGTGACTCTCGCAGGATGCTCCAGGGGGGTTCACAGAAGGGCCCCCCGCAGACTCCCCCGGCCCTACTCCTAACCCGCCACCAGCTCATCCACATTTGACCTCACAATCCCCTGCACAAACCAGGGCTCTGCTCTTCTCCCACCTCCAGGTCATCCACCTGTGACATCAT
>JAAGNO010024315.1:8586-45724 GCA_033439905.1 Ceryle rudis
TAAGATAAAAAAAATCCTACTGAGTAAGATCATTTTGTAGGTTCTAAATTCAGACCTGGGAGCACTGGGGACGCCTTAGCATGAGCTGGCTGCATTGGGTGCAATCAGGAATGGGCAGAGAGCTGAGCTGGCTCCTGATGGATAAGAGCAGAATCCCCTTGTCTGAAAGGGGGGAAACACATGAAAATTAGATGGTAAAAAGATCCATTTCTGACTGGGAATAAAGATCCATTTCTGACTGAGATGTGCCTAAATCTTTGTGAGAAGGTCTGCTCTCATGAGACGTGGACCTATGCTGAGAGAAGACCTTCCAGACCAGCAGGTACAGTTCTCACAACTGAAGGAGATTGATTACTTTTATGAGATTCTATCTACAAAGCATTTTTGCAGTTTAGCTCAAAATATTACCAAAAGCAGCATGTATGAATTGTAAGCATTAAAGCAGCGATGCTACTTTGAGTAGTGACCTAATCAAAACCTAGATCTTCATATGCTTTTTGGCTCATCTTTATGAAACCAGATTATTGCAGTTGTTTACAGCCGGGTGTGCTTTTTTTTTCCATGGCTTGATATCCTGTCTTCCCTCCTAGCACTTTGTTTACTGATATTAGCTCTGTTAATGTCAGCTGGCAGAGATTTTTCTTTTCATTTGAGGGCTGACAGCCAGCACACCTTTGATGTCCTTGAAGAATTAGTTGCCTAGGGAATTTTTCATGCTATAACCTATTTTATGGTGGTTTTTCTTTTTTTTTAAAGTCATTTTTATATCATTAACTGAATTCACAACAATCATCTTTATAATGTCATTAATAAAGGTTTCTGAACCATGCTCAGGGGCATTAAGGGCATTGTGCAATAGTTTCAATAAAAACATTACAAAACAGAATAATCACAGCATATAAATAGAAAGAGGAACAGACTGCAGAGAGCTGAACATCAAATCCTGAAGGTATTTAGGAGCTAGAGCTTTATTCAAACCCACTTCTCAATGATTAAGAAAACCCCAAACAACAACAACAAAAAAACACACACAACCCTCCCTGCCCCCCCAAATAGACCAAACACCACAAACCAAAACAAAATGCAAAAAAAAAAAAAAAAGGGGGGAGGTGAGGGGGGTGGGACACAAACAAACAAACCCCCCAAAAAACTCCAACCCCAAACACAACACTAAAAAAATAATGAAAAGCCTCTACTGAGAACAAAACTCCAGAAGGGTGTGGTTTAAAGGAAAAAAGGCCAGAATATTGGAGAAACTTTATTCTCATGAACTCAACACTGGTTATACCAAAGAAGCAGTTTTAACTGAAAAAAAATAGATTTTAGGGACCGATTAAGCATGGAATTAATAAGCTGGCCACCCACTTCTGGGATACCTGTTAGTCAGGGTGAAGGTTGTGATGAGATGGATGTAGGAGAATACATAAGCAGTGTGGATGAAATAATCAAAACAACATCAATCAAAACTTAAAGCTATTTCTTTTTTTTTGTTGCTTAGTAGTCAAGCACAGTCCACTAAACTACTGCAGAGTCTCCAGCTCTTTAAACCCGAAAAGTTGGCTGTTGCATGATACACATTCTGCTCTTAAAACTGTATTTTCTGCTGACTGAACTATCAGTCCAGCTGGAACATGTGTGTTAGAAGAGGCAAGTATCTCCTGAGGAGTTCTGAATTTCACCGCTGTCTTCTACAGTGGCTGGTGATGGCTGGAAACTACCCTATGGTGGTTGAGCAATGAGCATCATCTCATGTTAGGTTTGTATTATTGGCATTTTTATGGCAATTTAGGCTTCCACATAGTAGCCTGTGCCTACTGGTGATTCCAGTCTATGATTAAAATTTGGCACGGTGGTAGCTGCTTACAGGAAAAGTGAGTGCATCTCAGCTCCCACCAGCATTGCTCTGTAAACCCAAAGGGCAATTAGTTATGGTGAGCATGAAGTAACTGTCACAGAATCATAGAATGGTAGGGGTTGGGAGGGACCTCTAGAGATTGAGTCCAACCCCTCTGCCAGCGCAGGAACACCCAGGTCAGGCCACACAGGAACAGATCCAGGTGTATTTTGAAAGTCTCCAGAGAAGGAGACTCCCCAGCTTCTCTGGGCAGCCTGTTCCAGTGCTCTGTCAGCCTTACAGTAAAGAAGTTTCTTCTCATGTTCAGGTGGAACCTTCTATGCTCAAGTTTGTACCCATTATGCCTTGTCCTATAACTGGGCGCTACAGAAAAGAGATTCCAGCTGACACCTACCCCTCAGATATTTATAGACATTATTAGTAAGATGCCCACAGTATGCAGTAGGCAAATGGTATGTGCGCACACAGGTCTGTTTTGGTATTGCTATTTTTTTCTCCCCCCGTGATACTTTTTCTCAGTGATAGATATTTTCAATATGTTAATGCTTCCACTATGGCCTTCAGATTTTCTGCCATCTAATGATGGTAAAGACCAGCTGATAGGAATTTTTTTTCCCTTTAGCATTCATCAATGAATTCATCTGAATGGTACCGTGGCTTCTGTTTATTTGCTTTTCAAAAGGTATGTTTTCCATTTAAACAGGCAGTTGTTCAAGAGCGGTTGCAAAACTGTGTTACACAATGCAAGAATTCCTAATACATAAGCAAGGCGTGGCAGCTGTGCCGAGCTTTTTTAGGTCAGTATGCCATGAATCAGTACTTATTATCTAACTTTTTCAGAGTATGAAGTTTGACCTTTTCACTGTGCAGCTTGGTTTGGGACTGCGCGAGGAGGCGGATTATGGACAGAGCACTGATGCTTCTGAAGTCTTGGCGGCTCTCTGAGATGAAGTATTAGTAGTCTTGCCATGTACAGCTTAGGCATTCTTTCTCTTCTTGAATAGCTAAACACAAAAAAAAAAAAAAGGTTGAAGGCCTAAAAAAAAAAAGCTGTGTTGTTCCCTGTGCAGTGCCTTCATCCGTGAGAGCTCTTTTTTTTTTTTCTCTTTTTTTTTTCCCAAGGGCAGGATGTGACCTTTGAATGTCTACACCATTGTAACTGAGATGAAGTCATTTTATTGGCCAGGATCAAAAAGCATATTGATGGCTACAGTAATGCCCTGTGGCATTTTATCCCAATGTCGTGTTAACACGATCTGATAACCTGTCAAAGGTTCTTATTCTTCTACCAGTTTTCCAAAACACTCCTGTTGTGGTTGTCAGCTCCGTAGCGATGACAGGATTCATTTGGTACCAAATATGTCTAGTAAAGAGAAGATAAATCCTTTGGTAAATTGATGTTTCTCAATCAGCAAGCCCTTACACCTTTCTGGCATAGATGTCCCAACAGCTTATGCGTGAATCACAGAGAGCACAGAATACTTTTGAGGAAAACAGTAGGTGAGGACACAAGCTTCCTAATCAACATTGCTGCTTCATAAAGCAGATTAACATCTCCAAACAGTGATCTGAAGCTGCATAGTGGATTATGTGGTTACTGCTGTGGCTGCTGGTGGTGACTGATGGCTTTTAAAAGCCCTTTGCGGTGTTGCACAAGGTATAAATGGGGAAAAAACATGGTTTTGAGTAGTCAGATAGTGTTTGGGTTGAACATCTACCCCACTCATGAGAGTGGGGTGTGTCAGTTGTCACTGATAAATCAGCTAAAGCCCATTGTTCACCCCCAAAGCAAATGAGTATCTGATTACTGTTAAAAGCAGCAATGTTTTGTTCCCAAATCATTCCTCTGAATCTCACGGCCTGGATTTTTGCCTCTGGTATTGTACTTAAAAAATTGCACAGTTTTCCAATCTGGTTTTCAGACAATGAAGGTCACTGAGGTATCAGCATTGGGATGATTTTATAGGATAGTCCCATGTCTCCCACAGTTCTGCAAATAAATAGTCCTGTTACACGGTCACAGGCACTTAGAGCATCCACAAGCTGCTTACTGCTTTAATCTCAGGACAGATTTAGAAGCCAAAGGGTGAGGATGGGCAGGAGCAGCACAGCACGTTGGTACTCATATGGAAGTCAGTTGCAGATTTGGCTTGTGCCTTTATAATGCAAGATGGATGCATCAAATAAAATGGGAAGACATGAAAACCATGGGTGTTTCTTGCTTCTAGGGAAATACAGAATCACTCTTTGAGGTGTTCCAGTTGCTTAGTTGCTCCCAATTTAAAAAAGAAAAAGTCTTGCCCCTGAACTACTGTGTCAGAACTGTGATTTTTTTTCTTTTCTTTTTTTTTTTTTTTTCCTTTTCCAGAATTTTTTTAGACATCTGATGGTGCAGACAGGTTTTGTGATGGCCACAATAGGATTTTGGTATCCAGTTGCTTTTGAAAATCCCACTGACCTCTCTTGAATACTCAGTGACCATGAGCTTTTGTGTTACAGCACTGCCCAGGAATGCAGAGCTTTGTGGTCCTATTGTTTTCATGCATGTATCTATTTTATAGCCTTGAGGATGGTTCAGTAACTCCAAAGTACATGGCATCCACTCCTCTGTGGAGCTGATGGACCACAGGCGGTTGCAGTGGAAAGGATGACTTGAGTACGGTTGTGTAGAGCATGTGTGACATACGTCCATGTTTAGGTGCCAGGCAGAGGCTGGTGGTTCAGGCTGTGTGGGGACACCAGTGGGAGAAGCAGTGCAAACCTCGTACCCAAGTTGAACTTCCACAGCAGCTGCTGTAGGCTTACACCAGACTTAGGACCTCGTTGTCCTCGGCACTTTACAAATGCAGCAGCGTGAGACTTCAAAACCCACTGAGCAGGCGTATTTTGGCAGAGGAACAGAGCCCGTTTGTTTAATCTGAGAAGACCATACACGCTAAATGGACCATCCAGAAAGGAGGTGAGAGCAGAACTGGAGGCATCTGAGTACAAAATCCCTTTCACAAGGGAAGAGCCAGGGCAGCGCAGACACGGACTAAACCCCATGCACCTCCAGTGCCTCATCCCTGGGAGCTGTCAGCGGTGGGATGTGCTGACCTGGGGGCTGCAGCTACAGCCGTGCTTGGAGCAGCAGATCTGCTGCCCCATGGCCCAATTACATGCTCTCGAAACAAGAAGGTGTCATGGATCCCTTTGTCCTAACAATAAAGCATGGAGCCTCTTCTGGGCAAAGAGGCAGAAGGGAAATCTGGGGGCAAGGGTTGTGCTGCAGATGACTTTTAAGGAAGTGAAAGATATCCACTTGGAGCTTTTCTTAATTCAGGTGTTTTGCAATGACCCTTCTCCTGTCACTTGAAGAACTCAGGGCATGTTTTCTGTTTCTATTTCAGGCCAAGAACATCCTAATAGCCTGCGGCACAAGTACAACTTTATTGCAGATGTGGTGGAGAAGATAGCTCCTGCTGTGGTTCACATTGAATTATTTCGCAAGTAAACAAGATGC
Organism: Ceryle rudis; assembly: GCA_033439905.1. Lineage (NCBI taxonomy): Eukaryota > Metazoa > Chordata > Aves > Coraciiformes > Cerylidae > Ceryle > Ceryle rudis. The sequence goes on from JAAGNO010024315.1 coordinate 13,944, forward strand.
TCAGTTTTGATTTTTGTATTCTTGAAATCAGCTGCCAGTGTGCCAGAAATGTTGATTGATACTGTGTGATACCAAGGAGGTTTTTGAGATGATAAATATTTGCCATGGCCAACAATGTAAGATTTAGTAATTTAAGAGTTCTGGCAAAAAAAACCCCAACCAACCAAAAAAAACCCCAAACCAAACAACAAAAAAACCCCAAAATGTTAAATTACTGCGTGTGCATCATCTTGTTAATGATAGTAAGTAATAGCAGATATCTAAAGCATTAAAGCCCACCAAACTCTTTTTGGCTGTGTGTTATTTGGAGTCATTTGTGATCTTTCAACTTTTTGCAGCAATACATGTTTATTTCCCGTGTTTTTTAGACTTCCTTATTCGAAGAGGGAGATCCCTGTTGCTAGTGGGTCAGGGTTCATTGTCTCAGAAGATGGACTAATTGTGACAAACGCCCATGTTGTCACCAACAAAAACCGGGTGAAGGTGGAGCTGAAGAACGGTGAAACGTATGAAGCTAAAATTAAAGATGTTGATGAAAAAGCTGACATTGCACTAATTAAAATAGATTCTCAGGTGAGTTGTTAAAGCCAAGCACGTTTAACTTTCATGTTTGAAGGAGAGGCTTGTAGTTTAGTGTTAGAATTATAGAGAATGTTTGAGGTGGATGGATATACATTCTTAAAAGCCAACTTTGTGCTTGGTAGTGGTTAAATTTTATCACCTCTCAGTGTAGTGCAACGTACGTAGCATTTTTCTCTGCATCCTCAAAATTAAAACCAACAACGTGCTTTGCTGGCTGGTTCACACATATTGGCTAATGTAACTCTGCCTCTGAGAAGAAATGGTGCTTGTTCCCTGGTGGTTGGTGGAGGGATGTATTCGCCTTTCTTTGTGTGCTGTACTGAAGTCAGAAATTGCTTTTAGAGGGTTCCTCTGAAGGGCTGTACCACACTGATGCAGATACTAAAATAGAAAATATCTTCAGAAGCATCTTGAAAGTGAAGTGCAAATTAAGGCCAGGTTGGAAAGATGCTTTTAAACTGCAAGTGGCTTTCTGAACAGATGGGAATGCAGCTTCCCATCCGTAGTCTTCCTCCATGTCAACCATAAGGCTGAGAGGGTAATTCTGCCTCCTGCATCAGCAGAAAAGCTGCCGTGCAGCTCTGCGCACGTCGGAAGCATCGTGCAAGAGGAGTGTTGTGTTGAAATACCATGTAATGCAGATGCAATTAGATGCATGTGATTGCTTGGGGTGCTGGTCACATTGGTTTCCCTCGTCTGGTCTCTTAACGGGCAAGAGTGTTTCATTTGAAACACATGACTCAAAAATGTGTAGATCATGCAGTGTTTTAGTTCAGAACTATTCCCCAGTGAGGTCAAAAAAGCGTTTGTGCCAGAGTTCATGATTAACTCAGACGTCTAATACAGAACTCTTGGATGACCCAAGATAGAAAGTGCTTCTCCTGCTCCCTTGCCACCTTTGTCATTTAAAAGCTCTTTCTTTTTTCTTATTTAAAAACTTCTTAACAGCAACATGGCAGAAAATCTTAACAATACCAAGAATGCTTTTTGCCATGTTGTGGTTTTGGGTTTTTTTAACCTGTTTTCCTGAGGTAACCTCTCTACACATTTACCAATTGCTTGTTTTCTGATTTTTCTGTTAAAATAAGCAAAAGCAGATCATAGAATCATAGAAACATAGAATGTTAGGGGTTGGAAGAGACCTCTAGAGATCAAAGAGTCCAACCCCCCTGCCAAAGCAGCATCACCTAGGGCATGTCACACAGATCTGCAATAACAAAGCAAAGGGATGAGAACTAGCAGTATTAGACTGAGTAGATGGTGTGTCAAGGAGTAGCATATGGCAGGGAGTGAAGAGCAGCTGGAAAAGTAATTTAAAATTGGAAGGGCAACATGGTGGGGAAAGTAGATCAGAAAATGGTGGTAAGTAGATGGCTTCGAGCAATACAAAGGTGAGCTTCAGAGAAGAGAGAAGGTGGCAGGTCACAGAGAGGAGACATTGAACTGATGTGACTGATTGTTTTGAGATCTTAAGAAGAGAGCAGACATAGAGTTTCGTGCTATTTGATACCCTAAAGAAATGTCTCCAATGTTTCCCTGGTAAGCTGCTTGCAGGAATGGAGAACCTGGAAGACTGGAAGCAGCTTGGAAAAAAGAGAGTGCAGCCAGATATGTTGCCTGTAGTGGAAACCATTGCTAGACAGGACTGGAATTGGCAATTCTAGTTAGGACTTGTGAGATGGCAGTTATTCTTTTTTTAAAAAAAATTCCTGCTGTGTAATTAAATGATAGTCATCTTCTTCTTCCATCAGGTTAATGTTTGAACGCAGCCGTGACCATGTTTTGCAAACGGCGCATCAGCGTTGAATCCTGATTCATTTTTGTGTATTTGCACATTCTTTAAGGCAGGAAACTTTCTGCCTTAGAGCTACCTAGAGCCAAATCGGCTACATTTTTCTTTTTGACCCGTTAATATTCAGTTGCCTATGAGAAAAAGAGTTGGTTTTAATGAAACTTTGGAAAATGTCTCAGTGCCTGGAGGCTGAGCTCTTACAGGAGGAGGTGAGCAGCCCCCGCTGTCTTTCTGGATAATGTCACATCCATCTGGGTAGCTGGAGATTAAATTTCACATCTCTGCTCTGAATTAGGTAGAATATGAATACTGACTTGGGTTCAACATACCCTTGGTAAGTGTCTCATCGGTTGTACAACCCAGGACCTTGTGTGTGGCTCTCCCCTGGCCCCTGCCTGTTGCATCTCTGGATAATTTTGAGAATTCTGGGGGAAAACTTCTTGTATCGCTTATGTGTGTGTGTATTTGTTTTTTCTGGGATGGGAGGCCAGTTTTCCAGCTAGCTCTACTGACAGGGCCCTGGGAAATCCCAATCCAAGGTGAGGCCTGAGGCACCTCTGCCAGACAGATGATGCTTTGCACTGGGAGAAGTAGAAACACAAAATTTCCAGTGTTCACAAAAAGCTAAAATGGAAATGTGGTTAGCTGAGAAGTTGATCTTCAGACTGAACTATGATGTGACATCTTTATATATTCGTTAAGTTCAGTGTTTGAGCTTTCCTTTTTGTACTGAACTGCCTTGCAGTCATCCACGTTCATAAAAGGCCTTTTGAAATCACAGAGGTAGTGATTTGTGGAGGCTGAAACGTATTTGATGACTTAAGAAGTCAGTGTGATGGTACAAATAACCCTTTAAATATCTGGATATGGCATGAAAACCATCCCTAAGAATTTTTCTGAGGAGGTGAAGTTCTTCCTTTTGAATAAATAATTTGAAGATGACATCAAAGATGCAGATTTTTTTTTTTCCTACTGGTTTTTGGTTTTTTTTTTTTTTTTTTTTTTTCCTGTGGCATGTTAAGGCAGGATCTGAAGGGGGAAGAATGCCTCTGTGGTTAGGAACAGAGCTGAGCTTGAAGCATGAGTTTAGGCTGTCATCTGGTATTCCTAAAACTGTTAGGATTTTGCAGCAGCCTGCTTGTTGTTTTTCTTTAAGGTGTGAACATCTGGCCAAGGACATTACTAGAACTAATTTGGCTTTGCTGAGTGCAATAGGAAATGAAAGCAGGTGGTTGAATCTGGGCACCAGTAAGGATGAACTGATTAAATCCTTCTCCATGGAAAACCATATTACAGTCAATTAGGAACAGAAATCTAATCCTCAAATATGCTTATTTTTACAGTCTATAAAAGAGAGAAACTGTGTTTCTCGTGTCCATAGTGCGTCACAGCAGTTTGCTGAAGTGTTGAAAGTCGGAAATAAGAGTGGAGTCAAGTGTGGTAAATGTGAATGCAATATCACCATCATTCCAAACGCGAACAGCTTTGCAGAGCCAACAAAAGCTAGGGAGGAAAAAAAAAAAAAAGGCAGCACAGTTGCAAACAATTTGGATATGAACATGTAAAATTTATAAAACTTCCCTGGAAAAATTTGTACTTGGCAGAATAGGCAGATGCTGGTGAAATAATTCATCCCTTATGGCACGTGTGATAGTACAGTGAGCGTGAAACCCATCCAGAACATTGCACAACACTCTGAAGCTCACAGATGCTTTTTAGCTGTTAGAGCTTGATTATGAAATTCATCTCAAGACAAAAAACTACCTTGTTAAATGAGAACGTGTGATATTGCTGCTGAAAACTAAACACCAGGAGGAGGAAAAACCATTTCAGGGTGGTTTAATGGACAATATCAGGATTAATGGAGGGCAGAGTGAGCCCTGTGCCTTCACCCAAATCAAGCTAGAAACGGTGGAAGGTGGAGGTGGCTTTTACCTGTAGTCCCTTTTCGCCCCTGGTATTTGGATTCTGCCTGCAGAGGCGATCTCTGTGGCAGGTGCCTATGGTTTGGCAATGAGTATGGAAGAGAAGGGCATGGTGAGTGGCTTTATGTTGAGGTCTATCTTCTTCCTACACACTTAAAAAAACAGCGCTGAACTACTTGCCACTGACTCTGAAATAGCACCTAGTTCATGGAAAACATGCCACGGTTAGAAGGTTTTTGTTCCTCGATGTGACCAGTTACTGGCTTCTGTATCCCAGGCAGGGTTTGGCATCTACATGTTACAGCAGCAGTGAATTTGTGACCGAGCTCTAATTTGTGGTGGTATTTCAGCCCTTTTGCTGAAGGTTTTTACTGCATCTTACTAATAACCACTTAGTTTGACACTTTTAAATCAACAAGACCTTCTGCCCTCCTTCCTTCGGTGGTTTCGTGAGGCAATGCAGCGTCTGTATCTTTGTGGTCAGAAGGGATTTGCTGGTTTTTTCCCCTGTGTGTACAAACTGGAGGAAGCAGGAAAGCAAACTTTCCTGTTTATGTATCAATATTTTAATAGCCTGCACTTTGAAAAACCAAACTACTTGAATACCAGATGTAAGTGTCTTTTCTAAAATGCTGTTTTACTTTGAAATCTGTCGCTGGATATTACACTGCTTCCTCTCGAGAGTCTGAGGAAGCTCACATATTGCTTCCAGAAGGCTTCAGGACCCATGGAAATGAAATAGCTTGTAAAAAGCTTGGATGTTAACTCCTGTTCACTCATCAGTTCAGGCAGCAGTGGTTCCCTGCCATCGTCAGCTTCTAGTAGCCTTTGCTGTGGGGGCAATGTGCTGGTCCAGCCCCCATGTAGCAAAAGGCTCACACACCTCTGGGGTGGCTCTGCCAGCACCATGGTATTTAATTTTTTTTTTTTATTTTATTCTATTCTAAAGGAGAGCAGCAATATCTTGCCAGGTAATTGAAATCCTGGTGACATAGCAAAACAATGCTTCATCCTTTTTTCTTTTTTCCTTTTTTTCTTTTTCCTGCAAGCTTCCCATGCTCCATATTTAGATAAGGAGACTCGGTTTTGTTTTTCTAACTATAGATGAAATACTTTCAGAGGCTTGTAATGCATTCAGCTTGGGTTTTTCATTTGCTTTGGCGTTTTGTCAAGCAGTTTCTAGATTGTAGATGATACTCGAAGTTTTTGTATGCTCGTGGCCTGTGTTTTTATTTTTGCCATAACGTATTCTGAAAGTTAAATAGTTTCATTAATGAGAACAGAACTGCTGTTCCCAGGGAAGTTACGTGTTTTGCCAGCGTTCCTTACAGTTGAATTAATGTACCATACAAGCATCTGCTGCTTTTCCACCTAGAAATCAAAAGCATGAAGGCAATCTGTCGCTCCTGAAGACAAACTGAACTCGGAACATTTGTCTCCTCTTCATCAGGTTGTTAAACTGCAAATGGCTTTCTGCAAATTCGTGTTCTTCCACAAATGAAGGGGTTACAGAGTAGAGAAGGGATTTACTTGGCTTTCTGTGCCAGCCCAGAAGCAGATTCCCTTATTTCACGGATGAAAAAGTTCCAACAGAAACACCTACTGGCAATATCATCTGTCTCTTGGTTTTTATTCCTCTGTGGCTCTGGCTGTGCCCGGTGGTGGTTACATGCTGCCTTTTCTTTTAGTTGCAGAGCTGATTTGTCAAGGCTCCACTTACTTTACCTGACTTATGTACATTGCTTATGTACATCAGGTGAAGATCTGGCGGATGCTGCTGTCCTTCTATACTTGTCCTAATCTCTCATGCCACGATAGCTGTGTCTTACTGTTGGTTGAAGCCGTTTCTTGTGGTGGTGTGCAGCTCTCCATTTCGTGGGAGTTATGTTTATCCAGGGTTTGAGTCAAATCCATATATAAAAGTGTCTGAAGCCCTTTGGGATGAGAAAGGCTTAAAATATTAACAGTAATTAATGGCTCCTTCTCTGGCTGGGTGTAAACAGTGAGTCATGTGCTACTTATGGTTTTGCATGTTTGGTCCTATTTCTGTGTACTTCCAGAATGCCTGCTTGCAGATTTGTTTTATTGAGTAAACACAGATCCTAGCAGAGCCCTGAGGCTTCATCAAATGAAAAACAGAGGGAAGGAAAAGGCAGAAGAACAGAAAAGATGTTATATGTTGCCCAAGGTCATGCAGTGAGTCACTGGGAAAGATGGGTTTAGGTACTCGGTGTTTCTGGCTCCCTGTTCATTGTGCTGCAAGGCACGCTCATTTGCCTGGGATTTAATTAACTGTCGTGGCAAATCCATAGATAACTGAAGAGAATCATGAGTTGTAATGGTAGCTACGTCATCGTGATGACCATCAGATATTATGTAAAAACTGAAGAGTGAGCATTTATGAAGTATAGCTATTAAGGGCCCTAGACCCAAACAATTGAACTCGATCTATAGGAACTATGTTAACACCTTAGGCAAGAACTTGCCAGGAGAAGGGGGTGAGGGCCCAGGCAATGTTCTGATATGATTCTGTTTATAACATTGCTCAAAGTGCTTCCCCTACATTTCCAGTGCCCCTCTTGCAGACTGGATGCAGAATGACATACTTCCCGCTCCATCACTTGATGTCAGGGGATTTTGATTGGTTTGAAACTGATTGCACTTCAAAACCATCTTTACAATTGGAGGTTTTGATAATGGAAAGTTGAGTCCTGAAGTTGGTAATTTTTTAATTTTTTTTAGCTTTTTTAGAGAGAAACCCCCAAATTTAAAGCCACTACAATGCATTTATTCATCATAACCAATTTTTCATGGCATTTGCTTGCAGAGGCACTAATGAGAGTATTTACATGCGGTGCAGTTGGCGTGGTGCACGCTGCAAGTCGTAAGGAATAGAGAACACGTTTCCCAAAGTTATGTTTCTTAATCTGTGAAGACGATTTCTGCAATTGATTTTTGTTCCTAGCAAAGGAAAGGGCAAGCAGGGTCTTTCCAGAAGGCATGTTGAATCACACGGGTGACCCACAGCCAATCCGTACAGAGTTAAGCTTTGAACCGAAGCCTAGCCAGTATAGGCACAGGCTTGAAAACTCAGCACAATCAAAAGTAAGGGTATTAGTCAGAGATTGTTCATGTATTTTCTTTCTGCTGCCAAACGCGATTTTGGCTTCATGACTGTTTTTGTAACTCAGGAACGTTGTATAAATCTTTAACTTCGTACACGACCCATCATTTTTTTGTTGTTGTTAATAAAAAAATCTGTTTTCTTTTCCTAGTCTACATTTCATTTGCTGATAAATATCCTCTATAAAGTATCCTTTTTCAGTGTACTGGGGTACAAACAAAAGCCACTTTTTGTGACGGGGTGTTTTTTGTACAAGGAAAAGCAGTGCCAAAAAAGAGATGCGCTCCTTGACAAACGACATCTTGAAAACACGTGCTACGTAAGCTCAATAGCATCTGGTAAGAGAAGGAAGAGCCAGGGTGCTCCCTCTTTCCAAGCAATACCCATATGGGGCTGTTTGTGTTGCACAGACTGCGTGCTTCCCAGCACAGCTAAGTGTAGCTGCCTCTTCCCCACTGTGCTGGAGAGGTCCCTTGGAGTCAGGGCTGTGGTCTGAGATGACAAAGTGCTCAGCAGTGTTGCCTGAGGATGTCGCTGCTTGTCTGCTGCGCTGCAAACGTGGTGGGGAAGCCGGGTGTCGCCATTGAATCCTGCCCAGAACTAAGCCACGGCCTTGGTTGGGTTTATCTGTGGCTGTGGCACCAATCGGGGCTGCAGATGATTATTATTTAATAGTAGGGAATTGCTGATTGTGAAAACTCTCATCGGAAAGATAACTCGAAAAGGAAGTGTTTTTCTCCTTACTGTGTTGCCTATACCATGCTCTTCCAATTGATTCTGTTTAACAAGTAGTTGGTTAATTATTTTCTTGCTGTCTGGAGACTGAGACATAAGTTTCTGTTGAGTATCGTACCCTGTCTGGGATTTGGCAATGAGTTTTATTGGAACAATCTGTTCATCTCTGTAAAATTTCACTGGTGGAATCGTAACAAAGTTGGATAAAGGATACACACGACCAGGCTTGTTAAATATCAAGATGATAACTTTTCTATTTGCAGTAGCTTATAGTGATGACTGATGTCTTTATTTTTTTCCCCTGTTCCTTTACAGACATCGTGTATCTCCTAGGATATTTGGAGTAAAACTGTAGGTGACAAATACAAAGTGACGGCCATTTGGGTTAGTTTATTTTAGTCATTTTTGTCCCTAAGGGTGACTTATTAATACAAGCTTTCAAACTGCTGGTGGCAAAAGACTCCTAAAGAGCTAGCTCTTAATTTCCAATTTATACAAGCAATGTTTTCCCTTTTTTGCCAAAATTTGGTAATGCTTCAGCTTCTCTTAGCTTTTGGAACAAAATTGCCATTAACTTGTGAATGTGTACAAATAATCAGAGCATACAATCATTACCTTGTTTCTTTGCTACATGTGCACACAGTATATAGCTTTATCACCCCATCAAGTACAGAAACATAAATGCAAGTGCTTTGGAACAGGTATGGGATGAAAAAAAGCACCTTCCCAAGTTTTCCAGGGGGAATGAATTACAAGAAGGGGTGTTAAGCCAATTTGTACCTTCATTTTATGTACACAGCTCAAGGTACCCTGCTTTGTAATAAAGTGACTGTGTTACCCGCTCCTTGGAAACTGAAGTTAATTTTTAGGTGGGGCTTCCATTGCATCAAGAATCACTGGCCTGTTCTGAAAGTTTATCCTGTTGCCTTTTTCCTTTTGGGAAAGGTGGCTTTGTTGAGCAAAGGAAAGGATTTTGAAGTGGGGCAAGCTTGGAGGAAAGCTGTGTTCAAGTTTGGTTTGCCAAGCAAAAGATAAAACCCTTGAGACTTCCTCTGTTTTCATTTTGAGTTCTGTAACCTCCTCATCTTCCAAATCCTTAAGTCAAAACCTGAATTTATATGTGTCCAAGTCTGTAGACATGAATAGAAATAATCTAGTGACATGATTAATACCTGGAGGTCAGCATCACTTGGACAACAGGTTACAGGAAAAAGGACTAAAAAACTTATAACATCACTGAAAGGGTAAAGACCGACTTTTAAAAGCAGACAACAAAGAAGAAAAGGAGCTCAATGTGTATTTTGCAAGCAGGTGATAGATAAAGGCAAAGTATTTATTTGAAATAAGATCTGTTTCAGAACATCCTTAATAACTTGGTAAGTAGGAGGCCTTAAGAACTTCCCAGCTGTTTTATGCAGGGGGGTTCTTGGTCCAGCTTGAATCATCTGTTTTCCAGACAGTTCCTGTGCAGATAAAACATGTCTTAGAGAAACCATACCCTGTTCCCTTGATCCATTGCATTGGGAAGTCTGAGGATCCAACCTTCCCTCCTTGCTTTTGATTGCTGTAAATTGCAGTGATCTCTAGTGATGCTGGATTTTAAGAATGGTTTGTCTCGGTGGGAATGCCTTCAATAACATGATAGTTAATATGTTTAGAGATAAGATCTTGAAAGGAAAATATAATGATATCCTCTACTGTCATAACATAAAAATCCTGTGAAGGCTTTAACTCCTAACACCTTCAGAAGACATCATTGTGTATGGGAGTCCATATAAGTACTTAGAAGAGATAATCCATTGAGAAAAAAAAAAGTAAAATGAAGCATTAGTTGGTGTCTTATGAGAATATAAAATGCTTTTAACTGTATATATATGCATGTTTGATACACTTTGGCTGTTGCTTTCATGACTTTTTAGTGTTCACTCAAACAATTTCTTTCTTTGGCAGCTGTTGGCTAATTATTTCAAGAAGCTCTTGGAAGCAACTCATTCTTAGTATCATCAGATGTTTGCTTTGTACAGCAGAGCATAAATATTCCTTTGGTCTTTTAATTGTTTTTGATTTAATGGGTACCTGTTGTGGAAAAAGTACTCCTACAGTCTAAAGAGCCCACTCTTCAGTTCACTGAGATGTTTCTGTGCAGAACCACATGAAATACTCCAAGAAAACACAGCGAGCAAGATCCCCAAGGGATAAAAGTCTCTCTTTTTTTCCTCTGTGCTCTTAATGTGTCTGTAGAATTTCTTCCACTGGTATAGTAGAGTCTTACCAACAATTTAATAATTTCTTTTTCTTATTTTTATTTGTAGGGTAAATTGCCAGTTCTTCTGCTTGGTCAGTCTGCAGACTTGAGGCCAGGAGAATTTGTGGTCGCGATTGGAAGTCCATTTTCCCTTCAAAACACAGTGACTACAGGGATCGTTAGCACCACTCAGCGTGGAGGAAAGGAGCTGGGGCTCCGCAACTCCGATATGGACTATATCCAGACTGATGCCATCATCAATGTACGTCCCGTTCTGAGCCTCATTCCCTTCAGCTCTTGGATTTCTTGAATAGTTGCTTTGAAAATCATACCAGTGATACAGTTCTTGTGAACAGTGAGAGTTGTTGGCTTTTCTCTTAGCCATGTAACTATGGACATCTGCGCTGCAGCAGCGCTTGATTGTTATTTAAAAATCCCCCAAGGAACCACACCAAGAACAATATCTGCCTTCACTTCAGAGTTACAGGGGAGGAGGCAATATTCTCTGGCAAATATGTATCTTTTCGAAATCCATCATGTTTTCTCAAAAAGAAGCCTAGCTTAGTTTATGGATTCCAGTTTGTTTCTACATTAAGGCAAAACAATAGTTTTCATTCTTCTATTGTTGGCCTTGTAAAGAACCTTCACTAACAGCTCCCAGAGCTGTCCTAAAATCTTCTAAGTTCCTAGTGTGGTACTATTAAAGCAAAAGGAAAACCTTGGCTTTCTAAACTTATTCTGGCAAGAGAAGAAGGACCAAGGCTCTGTAAAGCTCAGCTAAAAGGGGTGATGTGAAGTGTAGTTAATGGGTTTGGCAGTTAAGGCTCCTCTATTGCACATGTTTAATAGATGGTAAAAAAATTACTACAGAAGTATTTCAAAAATTTCTTTTATGTTTTGCTTGCCATGAATTAAGAAGTAGATATTAAAACATGTTCTTGCCATATGTTTATTTTCAGTATGGAAACTCCGGAGGACCCTTAGTGAATCTGGTAAGAGTGTCTTTAAGTTCGCTTAGTGTCAAGCTTATGACTTTACTTCTTAGTTCAAAGCCAAAACAAAAGCCGCACAAACCAACCAAAAAACAAACCCTACACCAGAAATGTGATTCAGAGCTTTCGATAACTGGCCGACTACACAAAATTCACATGATTCTTACTAATCACTTGTCTGTGCTTATGCTGGCAAATTACAGCATATGCTTGGATTTCAGTATTTAAGGTGTTTATGGTTTGCATAGTTTCGAGCAAGTGTAATGCCCATTTTTTAATTTATTTTTTTCCCATGTCTTGCAAAAAGTAAAAAGCACATTTTAAAGTGCCCTCACTGTGTAAATATAGATATATTTATTTATTTTGCATACTGAAATTCAGCTTAATGGTTCTAAAACATATCTACCCCTTTACTTTGAATCACACCGAGGGGAGTGAAAGCCCCGTGTATTTATCAGGCTATTAGGGTTTGTGTGGATACTGTAGAACGTTGTCAGGGTGGACCTTGCAGCAGTTGTGGATAAGCCCACAAGAGAACAATTGGAGCAGGTTGCAAAACCCGTCTGCTGGGTGAGAGCTCTTGGATGGGGCATGTGGGGCTGAATGGAGTAGAAGCAGTGGTGGTACTCTGTGAGGGATGGCACAAATTGGAAGGGAGAGATACTCAAGAGTTTCTACCTTGGGGATTTGCAATTTTTTTTTTCACTCAACTCGCAGTACAATTTCAGCTCCATTAAAAAAAATGTATTTGGATAGTTTTTTATCTGGGATTGATGAGGGAAGGAAGGAAGGAAGGAAGATGCTGAGATTTCAGAAGTGTTCGAATCATCAAGTGACAACCAAGATTGTTTATCTCTCGTAGGGGCACATTACCAGGAAATCTTTTTTTATTTTGGCCAACTGTAGTCTGTCTTTATATTATTATGCAATATTTGCTTGGAACCAGTCAGCACCATGCTTTGTGAGGTACCTGCTGATAGAAACAGGTGTAAAATTGTCTGTAGAACATGCTGCTCATCCGCTGAAAGTGGGAGAGCTGCCCAGTTCAGATCTTTCTTCTGCTGGTGGTAAGGTGAATATCTGCATTAGGTTTCCAAAACTGCAGAATAGTGGATTTTTTAGACTCAAAAAATTAGAATTAAAGAACTATATTTAGAAAATTGAAACCCAACTGCAGAGCATGTTGTGTGAATTTGTCGTTGCGATTGCTTGGAAGAAATCATCTGTTTGTCTCGGGGACTTTTCACATTTGCTGGTAACAGTTTTTTATTTCTCCAGGATGGTGAAGTCATTGGAATTAACACATTAAAAGTTACAGCAGGGATCTCGTTCGCTATCCCATCGGATAAAATTAAAAAGTTCCTAACTGAATCCCATGATAGACAAGCTAAAGGTACTGTACTTCAGCTCTTTGAAAGAGAAAACCATGAAAGTTGTAATAAACCAGAAAGTCAACGGCCTTTGAGGCTCTTTTGGCAAGAGCAATTGATCAAGATGTTTTCCTTTTTGTAGGAAAAGCTATAACCAAAAAGAAATACATTGGCATACGAATGATGTCCCTAACTCCTAGGTAAGTAAACATGCTGGTTCCTCACCTTTCGAAGCGTGGTCACTGCATGCGTTCGGATCAAGCTCATGCTCTGCAGAAACAACCAGGAGGATGAACCAGCAGCGTGTGGCTCTGTAGGCGCTGGTGACAACTTGGAGCCAGTCATTGCTACTATTTTTCTCTGCATCTGCTACATGGTTGAACTCTCCTGTAGACTGTTGTCTGAGCTAGTTTTTAAACAGCTCCCTGGCTTTTTCTTTTCCTTAATACTTCAGAAGAGAATAGCTAGTGATTGTAACTGTCTCCTGGGGCTTCTATTACTGTTGTTCCCATCTGTCCCGTGCTGTCATGTGCATCAAGGAGAAAACAGGACAGTATGTTTTCAAGGATTACAGCAGCTACCTGCATATTTCCATGTCTATAATATTATTTTCATTAAACGATTCACTTAATGTAAAATGAAGCTTTTGTGTGGACTTGCTTATTCGTACTCAAACCAGGAAAGACTCATGAGCGGGTGACGCTACGTCCTGTAGAAATAACCAGACATTTCCCCATGTGCAGGATCACATGTATAACAGAGCATCGGAAACAGCGGGGGTTTTTTTTAGGTGTTCAGAATCTTTTAGTTTTAAAGTAATGACCAAGCCTTGAAATGTTTCAGCTCTGATATTCTGTATCTGTTGAAAATGATTGCTTTTCACCAAAAAATAGGCATTAAAAAGCTGTATGCATGCAAAAATAAGTGTCATAATTCTTGAAGTACTTGTAAGGGTTAAAGTAAATTGTGAAGTGTCGCATAAACATGTGTAAAATACTTCAGTCAAGTGACTTAACTAAGTAAAAATGCATGATTCTTTTGTTTGTTTGTTTGTTTCCCATCTTGTCAAAATACTTTTGTTGCTGTTTCTTCATTTTCCAGCAAAGCTAGAGAGCTGAAGGATCGCCATAAAGACTTCCCTGATGTTGTCTCTGGGGCCTATGTTATTGAAGTAATTCCAGAAACACCAGCTGAAGCGTAAGTTGAAGTTCTTTTTTTTCTCAAAACCGCTGCCACTGATTTAAGGGGGTAACAACAGAGAATGTTCCCTGCTTAACAGTCTATCTTCATTATGCTCAATTAACAAAATGATGACCATCTGATAGCTATTAGGTTGTCTGCTGGAAATTAGTTTGTGGTTTTAGACTGGTCCCTGATGGGTGATACTGTGAACGTATCAGGGTATTGCAGCGAATCCCTGTCAGCCTTCCCGGACGAAAGGGCAAGGACGGGGTGGGCGTGAAAACTCAATTTTCATTTTTCTCAGCAATCGCTTCCAAGACATCTGTTGTAGCAATGGCAGTGCTGAATAAAGACATTTGCTTGTGCATGCTCCCCACAACCCCGCTGGTCATTCCTGTAGGAGGGAGAAGCTTTGTGTCCCTTTTCTGAAGATGTATCAGTCTCAGCCCAAGCACCTCAGTGTTGGGCAAACCTACCAGCTCTCCTGGTGTGCCTCCACCAGGGGTGAAATCCTCTCTTGGAAGGAGACACTATTCCATGTGAGAACAATGTCAGGAGTCATGTTATTGGAAAGAGCTTTTGTTTTTTGCCAATTGACCTTTTTTTTTGTGTGTTATTCGGTATTTGCTCAGAAGCTCACCTGCTAATTTGTACCATGCTTCATGAGATGCCTAGCTGAAGGACGGCATCTGGTTCGTGGTCACCAGCACTGGTCTGGCTGGCTCTTGCTGGAGATACTTTCTCTTCAGTTTCTGGTTGATACAAAACCCCTCAGTAATCCAGAGTAGGAAATGAGAAACTTTTAGTTTTATGAAACCAGAGATCATTTAAGAGAAGAGTAAATCTTTGTGGCAACAGAGGCATATGCAGCACCAAAGACACGTAGGCAGAAAGCTGCTCGAAGCAGGCATATGGTATCTCTTAGGAAGACTACAAGGATAGCTGGATGATGTCTTTTTGTTACAGTTTGGATGCCAGTGTACAATACACAGTTTCTGCTGTCTAGCATGCTCTCTAAATGATTGCTGCTTCTTGTGGGCAATACTCGTTGGCAGTGCTCTTCATGCAGAACTCTGGTGTCTGTCTGTCATGTGAAGTTACAGTCAGCATAGGAATCATGTGGCTGCTCCAGTGTCAGGCTGAACTGACTGCCCTGACACGCAGGTCCAGTCTGAAGGTACAGCAAATTCATTCTAGGAGTATGGATAATAGTTAGCAGACAGTGGGAGCAGGTCATCGGAGAGGTAGAAGAAATGTGAGGCAATGTGGCCTCATAACTCAAAGGCAACCACATATCATGGATGCTTTGCCTGAAGGCTGGCCTGGGAATTAAAATGCAGCCCATGTTTGCTCTCTCCCCTCTGCTTCTAGTCCTCTTGCCAATGGGTTTCCCTGTTCTGCTGATTTCCTGTCCAGTGCATGTTGTGTAGACCTGCTGGGTTGGGGATCAAAGCAGTTCTGCAGCGACCTGTATGAGTCAAGCGGAGGGGCTGCATGAGACCCTGAGATAATCTGGGATAGTTTCTCACATGAAAATGTTTAAACAGTGCTTTCGGTAGGTAACTGGACTTGTTGCAAGCGTTGGCCAAGGCATCCTGCTTGCAGGAGACACTCACGTAAGGCGTTTTCAGCGAACGGAAGAGGCCGATGACTGCTCTGTGGTTTTGTGAAGAAGGATTATGCTGAAGGGCTGAATCATGTCTGATCTGGTTATACTTGGTTAATATTTCCAGAACTTGGAGCCAGATTATTGTGCAAGACTGGGCAAGATGATGTGGTCGATGGTATCCCTCACCACCCTGTTTCTCAGTCTCAGCCAGCTTGGTGAGAGACCCATGGCCCTGGGCAGGGGAGCTTTGTGGTGCCGGCTCCCGCTCTGCCCCGTCTTGCTTTGCGTTGAGAAGGTTTTGGTTTTGGTTTGCATACAGTGGTGAGGTCAGGAGAAGGGATTCTGGGGATAGATGGGCAAGAGGAAGGACACGTGTACATTTTTGGTGGCCGGGCTAGATCCTTGTGTGAGCATGCTAGTTTTGGTTGGGGTGGAGTTACTTAAAACAAGGAGAGGTAGGGTGAAGTGATTGCTAATAAGCTATGTATGGACAACAGTGTGGATCCGAGACTAAAATTCCTCATGCGTTAACACACAGCGCCGCTCAGATTGCTTTGCTGTGTGTACGTGAATAAAAGCAGGGCAAATTTCCCCTTGAAAATGAGTGCCGTGTTGCAATTATTTCAAAAGAAAACCACTCCTCTATCTCTTCCACTGAATCAGCACCTAGCATCCTCATTGCAGAATTACCACACTGTTTGCAATGGTGAATTCCTCTGAAGAGTGTGAAATAGGGGATTCTTCAAACTTGTACCTCTATCTGATGTCTGAGGTTTCTGCATTGTGTTGTAATCTTCACCGCCTCATAAGCTGCGATTGCTTTTTGCATGCCTGCTGTGTCGCTGTGCAACTGCTGTTGGGTGGGAAATAGGAAAATATCCAGTAATTATTTTATTTTATTAATTTTTTAATTTATTTATTTAAGAAAAAAAAAACCAAACAATATTGTGAAGACAATAAAATGGTGATTATAATAAAACATTGCTGCTTTGTGTTTTCAGTGGTGGCCTGAAGGACAACGATGTGATTATAAGCATCAATGGACAGTCGATAAGTTCAGCCAGTGATGTCAGTGACATTATTAAAAAGGACAGTACGCTGAACATGGTTGTACGCAGGGGCAATGAAGATGTTATGTTAACAGTAGTTCCCGAAGAAATTGATCCCTAACCAGAAACATGAGCTGGATTTCATGTTTTCTTTTAACAGCATTGGACTGCTTATGTTCTCTCTGTGCTGGTACAGGAAACGTTAGACTTCTGACCAACGTTCTGCTTGTTCAGTGGATTAGTATTGGCCAACAGAGTAACTTCTAATAGGTTTAAGGTGCAAAATCAGTGTAATTTCACATACTCCAGACCGTATTTTTTTTCCTTCTGTATTATGTATGCAATGTATTCTTTACTGGCTATTACATTCCCTGCTTAACAAATCGACGTTTGCTTCCTTGTGTTGAATAATAGATTTATCATTATTCCTGCTAAGATTTAAACAGAACCCACGCACACAATGTGTGTTGTGGTATTCAGGTATTTATAGGTTAGCTGTGTTTTAACTGGAAATACCGTTATAAAGGAGTAGTTGGTTTAAAAGCAAACACAACTGGGGGTGGGGGGGAAGTTTGGTTTATAAACACAAAGAAATCCCAACCGCAATAACCTTTGGAGAATCCCGTGCAGGACTTTAATACTATGATATTTTCTTAGTGTTATTAAAAGAATTCAACAGTTCTGCTTCTTGTGAGTGATTCATTTTACTTCCCCTTGTGGAGTGTTTTCTTTCGAACAGCACATCTGCCTGAAAGGATGTCCTGATGGTCTCCTTTTTATCCTCATAAACCGAAACATTTATCTTTCCGTATGTGTTTGTATTTGTGCTTTTGTACATCTGCTTTTCGTAGTGTGGCTGGCTCGAGTTTCTCATCTCGGCTCTCGCAGAGTGCCTGTCTTCCAGATGTTAATACATTTTCCTTATTGTTTTAATTTCAACTTCACCAATGCCTGAAATCTGTTTGCCTGCTATAGAAGTTGTCTTGCTGTGTATCACAGATCCTATAGAGCTCTGGTTCTGATATTGGGATGTTTGTAACTGTCACAGAGCTGGCCTTAAGGTCTTTCTTTGAACGCGTATGATAAGCCCTAGTTTTGACTAGGATATTGGGCATTCCTCCAAGATAGAGACTAATCTTTATACGTGTATTTATGGGTGCCCTTGAAGCTTGGGCAGTGAATGGGATTATCTTACTGTGAAGGAGAACAATCAGCTAAATTTAATTACAGTGTAATTACCCACTGGGTAAACAATAGGCTAAGCAGCCTTTCTAAAGCCTCTGTTGGAACGTGTATCTCAAAGAATAAATCCAAGGGCTAGAGACATGTTTTGGTGATTGTCATTCCTGAAAGTGTTCCTCTTTTGGAAACTGCTTCTTAGTAAAACTCTTTAACTGGGTACCTGGAAGTTAATGTTTAATTTTAAAGAAAGGGCTGTATTCCATGTGGTTACAGCAAGAAATCCTCTAGACCTGGATCCCTGACAGTGCTCCTTCTCCCTTCAGCTGTATTTTAGTTCTGTTTCAGCCAGCTCATTACAATTTGGGAAGCCTTTGTATCCCTGAGCACCAGTGCTTGTCCTTACTCACCTGGATCACCATAATTTTACCCAGCCATTCCGTGTATTGACACTTGACATGACTGAACATCTCACTACTGATTTACTTGTTGCATTGTCATCACACACGTATGAAAATCTGCCAAGATATCACCACGCCGAGTGCTGAAGGTCAGCAGTACTTTCCAGCATGAAAGATGCAAAATAGAATGACCTTGCAGAGTTGCTTCGTAGTATATTCGCACCGCAAGTTCATCTTACGTTGTTGGTTACTGTTGCAGCTTCCTGTTGAAGTGGTATTGTATTTTGTAGACCATCCATGCCATGTGTAGTGTGTGGTTTGGTGACACAGAACTCTCAGCAAAAATCAAATTAAAAAAAAAAATCTATTTTTAGACTACATATAAGGAAGAGATGTTTTACAAGGAGAGTGGCGAGACACAGGCACAGCTTGCCCAGAGATGCCCCATCCTTGGAAATATTCACAGTCAGGTTGGCCGGGGCTCTGAGCACCCTGCTCTAGTTGCAGATGTCCCTGGTCCCTGCAGGAGGGTTGGACTAGGTGGCCTTTAAAGGTCCTTTCCAACCCAAACTGTTTTAGGATTCTCTGCTACTGCACCTAACCCAACTAGCAAAAATAAAACTGAAGTCTCAACGCCAGGAACTTGTGTTTCAAACAGAAGTTATTTTCCCTTTGCATTTTTATTTCAAAGCAAGTGGTTGCATAATTTACAGAGCTGGGTGATTCTCTTTGTTCTTATTGTTTGTTGTTGTCGTCTCTTATATGCAAAACCATTAATTTTTTTGCTTGGCTTCTAGTTAGCTGCTTTGGGCTTATCAACGACGTCATTGCAGTGACAGCTAGCACAGGACATCTTTATGCCTGGGCTTTGCATCCTGTGAGGCATAAATGCCTCTGGACAATGGCTCGGGTTTTGTGTGTGCATTAGGAAAGAGGCAAATGAACTCGAACTATGTAAACAGTGTTCCTGTTCCACTGGGATTGGAGAAGTATTTCACCAGGTTTCTAGCCCGTAGCTCCATCTAGTGGGGTGTAAGATGCTCTGTTACTTCAGCCAGTCGTTTTCCATCATATATTGGAAAGTGGTTTTCTCATTTATCTGTTATTTCTAATTTATTTGCATCATATATCTATAAGCAACTGCATAGCCTGACAAAATGTTTAGAATTTACTCTATCCAACCAAGCAGCTACCCAGATGGTTTCTTACAATCAAAATTGTCTCTAAGTGTTGAAGTATTAAAAATAGGATTATTGATTAAGCAGAGACACAGAAGCAGAGTTTGTCTTCAATACAATTAATTAGCGTGTATTTTTGATGTATTACTGGGTTATAGATTTGGAATGGTTTATATTCTTTGTTGCTTCCACGGAAGAGTTCTTTCCGAAGTGCAATTGAAAATACTTTGTACAGAATAGCTTTGGCAGACTTCGTATAAATATCAGTTTCCTGGAAATTTTAGCAAGTGCTGGACACTAAATCAGGGGAATTGGACATTCTGGCTTGACTTTCAGTATTTGAGTGTCTGAAATGGAAACTGGATTTGCTGCATATGCGATGCTGCGTCGATGGCAACGTGTAGCTACACTCAGAGGTAGTTTTGAAAAGCTAGTTCACTTATTCCATGAGGGAAATGTCTTGAGCTGTAGAAGAGATGATTATGACCAACAAGTGTCTGGTTTCTGTGCCTTATGTGCCAAGCAGTAAGGTCCTGTGGTTTCAATAGCAGAGCACTTTTTTTAATGTTCTTTCTTTTTTTCCTTTCTCCCCTCCCCATAACTATTTTGTATTAACATTAAGAGGGCTGAGGGTGTTTCTAAAACTTCATCTTTCCAAATTACAGTGAGACAGATACCTAGTAAGAGCACTAGATTTTATATATGTTCTTATCGTATATCAGAAAAATACTGTAGATCTCATGAAAACTGCAGCTACAAGGGGAAATAGGGGTGATCAGAAGGTTAGCAGTCACCAGTCCAGAGCAGTGAATGACCAGTGCCCATGAGTATGTACGTGCATGTGATGGTAGGTCACTGCAGGATGCTTTTTGTCCTTAGAGTGAGAATAATGAGATTCTGGGAATCTCCTCGATTTAATTATGAGAATATTCCTGCTGTTCCTAAATTCCTGTATTATTTCCCACTGTTTTCCACCCAGAAAATATGGATGTGGCTTGGCATCCTTCACTCAGTTTCCCCTCTCCCCTTACTGTAACTCCCTCCCCATTAGCACTGCTGCTGACTGTCAGCAAAAGGAAACCAAAATTGCACCGTGGGCTGATGTTGAGTCAGACTTCGAAGTTAAATGTCAGCTTGCTGTTGGGAGGCTTTTTTTTCACACCAAGAGGCAGAAATGTCCCTAAGAGACAGGAAGGAGCCAGGCAGAGAAGTGATGGCTAAAGATCTGCCTCATCTTGCTTGACTTTAGGATGCAAACCTCAGCTCAGCAATCTCCCACCCACACCCCAACATTTGACCAGCATGTGATAAAGTTATCTGGAGGTGAAGGGACTGGTAACATCACTTGTAATGTGAAGGCCATTGTCATTCTTAACTGCGTAGAGATGCACTGCAGAAAGCTTTTCTGATTTTACAGTCTTTGTGCCTGTACAACGGATGACTGTACATCCTGCACTGTGTCCAGCTGTGCTGTACAGATGTGACACACTCTCCATCTATCTTTGTAGAATCATAGAATACCAGGTTGGAAGGGACCTCAAGGATCATCTGGTCCCACCTTTCTTGGCAAAAGCCAAGTCTAGACAAGCTGGCCCAGCACCCGGTCCAGCTGAATCTTAAAGGTGTCCAATGCTGGGGAATCCACCACTTCCCTGGGGAGATTTTTCCAATAGCTGATTGTCCTTCCTGTGAAAAATTTTCCTCTTGTGTCTAATTGAAATCTGTCCAGGAATAACTTGTACCCCTTGCCCCTCATCTTTTCCATGTGCCTCCTTGCACAAAGGGAGTCTCCATCTTCTTTGTAGTCCCTCTGTAAATACTGGAACATGGTGATAAGGTGTCCCCTGAACTTTCTTTTCTCGAGGCTGAACAAACCCAGTTCTCTGAGCCTTTTCTCACAGGGCAGCTTCCCAGTCCTTTGATCATGTTTGTGGCCCTTCTCTGGACCCTCTCCAATCTGTCCACAGCTTTTTTTTCTATAGTGGGGACCAAAACTTTACACAGTGTTCCAAGTGTAATATTGTTCCGTTCCACTCCCAAGCTCCATTTTCTTCTGCAAGATGCTGGGAAGTCAGGTCTGGACACAGTGGGTGCCAGGATTTCAGCCAGTTTAGCCTCTGTACTGTAGCTGTGTGAATATGCAAAAACTTGACTTGTTAAGTGTTATTTATTGCACAAAGTTACTGCTAAAACCTGTGCATATGTAATTTGACTAACTGGACCTAGAAAGTGAGGAAGGAAGCTTCTTAAGTTAATTTCTCTGCATTTTCTGGAAAGCTTTCCTCCAATTTTCATGGTTTTGTTTAGTAGTCATGGCACTCCAGTATCTGCCCTCATAAACTCTCTGAGGAAGTGGATAATAATTAGGAACTGATTAGAGAGAAAATGAGTCAGAGCGAAAGCATGGGAGTCAAATCTGCTGAATTTGGGAAAGAATTAACTTGAGCTTGGAAATATTGAATAACATGCTGGAAAGGAAAATTAAGGGTTTTTTTTTTCCTGTCCATTCCTTTTCTGTTCAGTGTTTAGGCAGAGAGCACAGTGATTTTCAGAGAGTGGAAATGGACTGTGATAGAGCAGCACACTGTTGCTGGAACATGCTCTGTCAGGTTTCTGTGGCTGTTGCTCCAAGTTGGAATTAACTGATCTCCTGAACTTGCTGGAAAACTGCTGCTGACGTGAGTTACCATCTTGCTGTGGCTATGGGTGAAAAGCTATTGATGCATCAAGACGGGGCCATCTCTGGGATCCCAGTCTATGGGATCAGAGCACCAGGCAGTAGCAACTGCTTGGTTTGCCTGTACCTGTTGTTGCTGGTCTCCTTGCACACACATGGCTCAGATGGTCTAGCTCTTCCATGTGTCAGCTTCCTGTGATTGACTGATCAACATAAAAAAATTTTGAAGCAGGTTGAGATGAAGAGTGGTTATAAAAAAAAAGTCTTTTTTTTTTTTTTTAAATGCAGAAAGGATTTTCTATTGACAGACTCGTGTACAAATACATGAACTACCTTCCCTGAATAATTAAGGCAGTTGGTCCTTCGTACTAATAAAACCAGATGAGTCTCCCTTGTCTTCCTCCATTCCATTTCTTTCATCGTTTTAATTCATATTCACTGGTTTGGTTTACACTTCTAACTGCTATTAAACCAAACAGGCTCATCATAGCACTCAGTCTGACCCTGCACTTTCAATTTCTATGTGCTCCTTTGCTTTCATTTGAAGCCCTATAGTGTGCAGCGTTTAAGCACCGCTACTTAGGACTAATTCATCCCATCTTCTCTTGAGCTTCAAGGTAACCTCACAAACTCAAGCCTTTTGCAGTTGATGACTCTTGCAGCACTTGCATGACAAGTGAAGTTCACCATCGTCCTGCTTGCCCCTGTTGAGTTCCTGGGGCTGATGGCACACATGGGGTTGCCACATTTCTTCTGCCTCCTGATCATGGTCTATGGCTGCTTCCAGTGGAAGCAAAGCCATCCTTTCCACTCTAAAATGGAGCTAATGGTGCAGATCAGTGCTCTGCAGAGGAAAATACAGGTATGAGGTGTGATATAGGCTGTGTGCTCTGTGGTAGCTGCAAGGTCTCGCTGTGTCTGCCTCGCTGCCCCCTTTTCCCAAAGCTGAGAGAGGAGCGGCATAAGAACCTCTGGTGAGATAAGTCCACGAGGGGGCGAACTGAAGCTAAAAACTCAACACCGTCCTTTGTGGAAGCTGCCCAAGCTGTGTCCAAGGGATGTTCCACAGTGCTTATCAAGCCCTTTCTGTTGGTGCTGTGACCAGTGGTGCTGAGTTGAGGTGATCACTTGCAGGAGGAGGGTGATGCGGAGGGGGGAACAGATGTTCATGGAAGCCTGAGCTTGAGTGTTCAGAAAGAAGAACTGCAAGTTTTTCTCATAACAGAGCTGATTCCAGTTTTCTGTAGGACTGGGCAGATCTGGCAAAGAAAGAGCAGATTTTGTCTGCATCTTGTGTAGGTTCACATGATTGGCAAGGAAGGAGAGCTGAGTCTGGATTGGAAAACTAGAAAGCTTCAGCATGCTGTGTCTGGTTTAAAATCCTGTAAAGCTTTGCTCTAATAGGAAAAAAAAAACAAAAACAAACAAACAAAACAAAACAAAACAAAAACCCAAAGAAAGAAACCAACAACCTGCAAGTCAACCAGAACCAGGCAAATATAAAAGTAAAGAAGCTCTAGCTGTGACTCTGGTGCAAAATGAGTCTGTAATAGAACACGCCTGTAATTAACTGGAGAACTAGAGTATATTTACTCACACTTGCATCAGAAAGCACAGCCAGAGATGCTATCTTACTTGAAAAGAAAGGTGCCACTGAGGCCAAGGGAGGCTGAGAGCTCAAGTGCAACTTGAATTGTTAAATTCAGTTGTGGCAACAAGATCCCAGTGTTGAGATGGGGCCGCTGGAAGTAAGCAGCAGCGTTAGTCATCATTTGTGGTTGAGAAGGGTATGTCTTGTTTGAGCTGGGGGCTGAAATCTTGAAAGGGAACCTTCCTTGTAGAGGAATTGGCAAACGAATGCTGCTTTTTACCAGCATGGTTAGTGGAAAACAAATATTTTATTGGTGTAACAGAAAAGGGTTTACAACTTTGTAAATGCTACCATTACACATACAGACTTACGTAAAGGATACTACTATACTGAAGGTATGACGCATAGAATCATTGTCCTTCAGCACCATATCTACATGTCTTACATCTTGTTTCTTTCTTGCATTTATTTATCCTCAATTAATTGTGTGGGGGTTGTGTATGTTTAACAAAAAAGCACTTCCCAAGAGAAGGCATGAGTGTGGTTCAGAGGGAAGAGCTCTGTTGGGATTGGTTCCAGCATGTGCAAACATTTCCTGAAGGCCCTGAAGGACGTTGCAAACCTTGCCACCATGTGCAAGGGCCTCCTCTGCCCAAATTTCTTCATTGCGTGAAGAAAAGAGCAATTTTTTTTTTTTTTTTTTTTTTTTTTTAATTTTTTTAATTTTATTAAAAGCTAGTCTTCCAAAGCTCTCTTCTCAACACTGTTCCTGTCCTGGAGGAAGTAAGATCAAATTAAATCCCATGCCACAGATGTTCATAGCATCATTTCATTTGTTACTAGAAATATTAGATATCTCAGCTCCATTCTTGCTGCAACTCAAGATAGGAAGAGGGAGCAGCTTTAAATACCCTGCCATTCCATCTTGTTTGGAGCCTCATGTCACCAATAGCTCAGTGTACAACAGAACAGCTTCAGGACTCTTGCCTGACAAGTCATTAGGGATATTCCTCCAACCACTCAGAATACCTCCATGGCATACATGGCTGGAGAGGTGCTGCATCTCCTGTGCACAGTTCACTCATTTGCACTTGAATCAATCCCATCTGAGGATGCCACACCTTTGCTGACTTCCATCAGCTGTATACTTAGTTTTTTTCCCATCACTGAATAATCGTTCAGGTTGTCTCTGAAAAGCTTTACTGCTTACCCTGTCTGCAATAGGTGTCACATGTTGTCTGCTTCCTCTTTTGTGCAATTTAGCATATATTTGAAGACTGATATCACATCCACCCTTTGGGCTTTTTTTCCTCTGAAGACAAAGGACAATAGTTCTCAGCAATTATTTTAATTGCTGTTTATTTCAGGTCACATTTTCTATACCTGCCCTCATTACTGGCCTCTTTTTAGTTGATTCAAACTCTTCTTGAAGTGAAGTTCCTGGCCAGAGGGCATCACTTGCAGCTATATGGACAAAGTGCATCTACACACAAAGGTCCAGCTGCACCTTCTAGCCACTCAGGAGAGACTTAAAATCCATTTATCTTGGGCTAGCAGTAAAGTGATTTTTTTTTTATATGCTGATATTTATCCTTTAACTCTGACTTCAATCTGTGAATGTTTGAAGTTCCAGCCCAGTTTTGGCACCTGGTTCTGCTCTCCAGGAGCTTCTCTGCTAGCTCACAGCACTCATGTACCCCCTGTATCTGTGGCATCATGTTCACTGATTGTTAGCACCAACCTACCAGCCTTACCTTGTTTATGTTAAGTATTTAGTGGTGTTGTTTTGATGCAGTGTGGATAATGTAGTCGTAAGTTAATGAATGCATAATAGAGTTAATAAATAATTTTTTTTCTGTAAATTATTAATCTATTTTCAAGAAGAGATATCGAACGCTTTATTTTATGTGTGATTTCCTGGGAACAGGAAGGCCTTTGTGTCTCATTTCTCGTTGTTTGCATCATCTCGGCAGTAAAACTTGACCAAAGAATCTTACATTTACTGCTCAGTTCTCCACAGCTTCCATATTAAATTACATACAGTAACTAGTATCTATATATAAATGTACTGTCCTTATTACTGCAAATTGCATATTTCTGGTGGGGTCTTTTTGTTTCTTGATAGTCTGTTCCCTCTTAGGTACTTCTGCACGCTGGCTCTGCTGATTGAACTGTAGCTCTGACTCATTTTTTCATCTGGTTCTCTCACAACTTAGGGCATCAAACAGAATCTCCCACATTAGAAAGTCTTTATATGTACCAGGTTTTCCCTGGCAGCTGCAGCTGTTCCACACAGTTGTTGGCCATCAGATAAACTGAAGACTGATCAAGGTGACATAGACTTTCTGCTCTTTATCACTTAAACAGAAATCAAGTGGTAGAAGCTCTATTGCTATAATTTGTTTCATCTCTCTTGATCTAGCTGTCATGATATCCAGATGTTACTGCAGGGGAATCTTTATTTAAGTTTCATATAACCATCAAATAACTATAGCATGCTATTAAATAGAGCTGTAAATCCTGTTATTTAGAATCAACCATTAATTTTTATGTTCAAATATGATAATTGCCTGTGCCAACCCCTTTGGTCAAAATTATGTTCTGTGATGTTAACTATGCTGCTACTAAAACCTGAATTTTGCACTCATTACAGGAAAACAATTCAAGGAACCTACCAAACATGGGGTTAGCTTCTGGTGGTTTGCAGGTCCTATGACTACTCCTGCAGATGCTACCAAGATTGCATCACTCGGTCCAAGAGAGAGGCAAGCTCTGGCCAAGAAAGTATAACTGTTTTTCCTGACCCAGTTCAACCTCAGGAAGCTGGATGAACATAACCTTAAATAAATCTGTCTCCTTTGACAGAGAGCATTTTGAAATGCCAATTTAATTCTGAATGAAACTGTGCTGCTGCTGGATTACCAGCTGGATTACCAGCAGCTCGGCAATAGCTGTTAGGAATGTGCCTGTGATTTGTGCCTGTTAATCTCACTTCACATCAACTGTCTTATATAATTGTCTAATACAAGAAAAAGGCAACTTCAGGAGTTCTGTGGGGAGACAGGTCCCAGGCAGTTCTGTGGAACTCACCTGTTACCCAGCTGCCTGCAACTTGTAGCTGGCGTGTCCAAAAAGACAGTCTGAGAGCTTCCCTGACAAATCTGCCATCTCCAAGCTTTTTGTTTGTTGTTTGTTTACTTAATGGTAAAACTGAAAAGTTTAAGTTGCAGTTTAAATTCCATAACTAAGCTCTACCTGGATGTATCAGTGTGCTTCTTGCACTGATTAATCTTTAAATCTGATCTGTAGTGGTTTTGTGTTTGTTTTTGTTGTTGTTTTGGTTTTGGTTTGGTTTTTTGGTGGTTTGTTTTTATTTTTATTATTATTATTATTCATGGCACAAGACGGGGCACAGCAGAGGCAGAGGACAATGCTGTTGTCAGTGGAGCACACCTCACTGCAGAGCCATTTTGCTTCGATGTCTCTGGAAAGTGCATTTTCATCCTTATCACTGGATCATGTGTGATCAGTGCTGGCTCTGGACTGTAGCCAAGGTAGGTGGAAATGGGTTTCAATGGCTGCTCTCAGGTCAGCTCCACCTAAGTCAACAAACCTTTGGTACCTTTACTGCAATATTTACAACCATTGGAAGAAGGGGCATGCAGCTCAGGAGGGCTACAAGGATGTCATGAGGTTATGCAGGGAGAAAATTAGAAGGGCTAAAGCCCAACTAGAACTTAACTTGGATACCCCTGTAAAAGACAAGAAAAAAAAAATTCTATAAATACAGTTACAACAAAAGGAGGATTAAGGAGAATCTCTGCCCTTTATTGGGTGCAGGGGGAAACATGATGACCGAGGATGAGAGGAAAAAGCTGAGATACTGAGTGCCTTCTTCACCCCAGTCTTTAATAGTAAGACTAATTGTTCTCAGGGTACCTAGCCCCCTGATCTAGAAGATGGGGACAGGGAGCAGAAGGAAGCCCTCATAATTGAAGGGAAAATAGTTAGAGACCCGCTGCAACACTTAGAAGCACACAAGTCTATGGGACCAGACGGGATCCATCCAAGGGTACTGAAGGAGCTGCAGAAGTGCTCACCAAGCCACTTTCAATCCTATGCCAGCGGTCCTGGCTAACTGGGGAGTTCCCAGTTGACTGAAAATGTGACAGCAGGATCCAGGGAGCTACAGGCCTGTCAGTATGACTTTGGTGCTGGGAAAGGTTATGGAGCAGATCACCCCGAGTGCCATCACATTGCATGTATAGGACCAACCAAGTGTTCAGTCCAGTCAGCATGGATTTATGAAAAGCAGGTCCTGCTTGACTAACTAATCTCCTTCTGTGACAAGGTGACTTGCTTACTGGATGAGGGAAAGGATGTGGATGTGGTTTACCTGGACTTTTGTAAACCCTTTGATACTCTTTTCCACAGCATCCCTCTGAAGAAACTGGCTGCTCATGGCTTGCACGGGTGTATGCTTTGCTGTGTGAAAAACTGGCTCGTGATTGGGTCCAGAGAGTGGTGGTGAGTGGAGTTAAATCCAGCTGGCATCTGGTCACAAGTGTGTCCCTCAGAGCTCGCCATTTGGGTCAGTTCTGTTTAATATCTTTATCAATGATCTGCATGAGGGGTTCAAGGCACTCTTGGTAAGTTTGCAGATGACAACAAGTTGGGCAGGAGTGTTGATCTGCTTGGGAGTAGGGAGGTTCTACAGAGGGATCTGGACAGGCTGGATTGATGGGCTGAGGCCAACACTATGAGGTTCAACAAGGCCAAGGGCCGGGCCCTGCACTTGGGTCACAATGAGCCTCCGCAATGCTACAGACCTGGGACAGAGTGGATGGAAAGTGCCTGGTGGAAAAGAACCTGGAGGGTTGTTTGGCAGCCTGACGAAGGTGAACCAGTGTGTGCCCAGGTGGCCAAGAAGGCCAGCGGCATCCTGGCTTGTGTCAGCACTAGTGTGGCCAGCAGGACTAAGGCAGGGATTGTCCCTCTGTGCTGGGCACTGGTGAGGCTGTATCTTGAGTAGTGTATTCAGTTTTGGTTCCCTCACTGCAAGAAGGACATTGAAGGGCTGGAGTGTGTCCAGAGAAGGGCAACGAAGGCTTGTGAGGAGCAGCTGAGGGACCTGGAGTTGTTTATCCTGGAGAGAAGGAGGCTCAGGGGAGACCTCTCTCAACAACAACTCCCTGACAGGAGGTTGGAGCCAGGTGGGGTCGGTCTCTTCCCCCAAGTAACAAATGATAGGACAAAAGGAAACAGTCTCAAATTGCAGCAGGGGAGGTTTAGGTTGGACCTGAGGAAAAATTTCTTCCCTGAAAGGTTTGTCAAGCCCTAACCCAAGCTGCCCAGGGCAGTTGTAGAATCCTATCCCTGGAGGGGCTGAAAAGATATAGATGTGGCACTTAGTGACATGGTTTAGTGGTGGACTTGTCAGCACTGGGTTAACAGTTGGACCTGATGATCTTAAAGGTCTTTTCCAACCTAAACAATTCTATGAGTTTATGATTTAAAAGTTTATGATCCTGGAGAGAGCAAGACTAACCTTCTTAGTTGTAATTGGAGCAGTGAATGGACCAACTGAGCTGCCGTTAACAGCCTCTTGTTTTGTAACATGTTCAAAACTTCCCAAGGGGAAAAAAAAAACCTAGATCAGACTTCCATGCCTTCTGACTTATGACATCGCCACTGGGATAATGTGATTGCATACAGCCAGAGGAAATTTGTCTGTGGAAGGTTTCTGAAGAAGAGGGCTAAAAGAAAACATAGATGAAGGACAGAACTGGAGAATCATTTAATGATTCACAAGTACTTTAACACCAAAGTATGTGGAATAGCTAAAGGGCTGTAATAAATTTCTGTTATCATGAAACTACAACCTACATAATTGCAGTAATCCCCCAAATGTCTCCATAATTTCCCCCTTTATTAAATAGTGATGAATTAACATAAAAGATAAGAGTGTCCTTATAGTGATATTTACACTGTCATATCTGCAGTAAGATCTGAAGCTTTCCCCACCATTCTTTGGTTATGTATGGTGAGTCTTCTCCATCTATATATCAACTCTCAAATTTTAGGCCAAATGGTGTAGCCATTGAAATGCTCTTAGTAAATACAAGTAATGGTTGCTAATAACCAACATCTACTCTTACATCTTCTCTTTTTTTGTTGGTTTTTTAATCTTTCTCTCCTTAAGTGCTCTGATAATTCTCATTTGAAAAGGCTTGTGGTAGTATTTACTTCTTTTTCAGGGCTTCTTGTCAGTTCAGTAAAAGCCTGTATTATAATTATTCTTAGCTCAGGTTCTTGGTTCAAAACTACACCAATCTTCCTACACTGCAGAGTGGCAGCTACAAAGGACACAATGGAATAAGTCAGTGGCTATTGTCTCTTTTTTAAGAGATGACTCATGCATCCTTATGACAAGACAGTGTAGATTCATTGTGTTATTGTATTCACATGAACCAGGGAAAGCCAAAGGCAGTTGCAGCACAGTGAAGTCCTTGGGGAAAAATATAGGTCATACAGGGAATGAGATGTATAAGAGTCTTAGAACAGATATCTTGCAAACATGATGCAGAATCTTTTTAGAGTATTTTAAACATTTCTATAGATCTGCACTGTTCTTGGACCATATTTGTTGAGCTTACAATCAATCTAATTAAACTGAATGAAAAGTGAAAGCCATAAAAAGGCATTTTATGTCACTGTAAGAT
Source organism: Ceryle rudis (assembly GCA_033439905.1). Taxonomy (NCBI): domain Eukaryota; kingdom Metazoa; phylum Chordata; class Aves; order Coraciiformes; family Cerylidae; genus Ceryle; species Ceryle rudis. The sequence goes on from JAAGNO010024315.1 coordinate 44,297, forward strand.
GTCTTCACCACCTTTCCCTTTTTCTTCTTCTTTTTTTTTTTAATCAAATAGATCAATATAAAAGTCCTCTCATCTAACAAAGGTATGTTTGCACAGTCTGAAGTGGCTGGGTTACGCAGCTGAGCCTTCCTTAGGCTTTTCAGCAGCCTGTATGAGCCTTGGGCATTCAGTTCACGTGGCCAATGCCTGCCTATGCTTTATGCTATGGCAAACTTCTAGGCTCTCTTCTCTGTATCACTTCTTGGTTATTTACATATTGCCAAACATAGCCTGGAGCCCGCCGGGCAGACTTTATCACTGGTTCAGATTACCCAAGAGCATTGCTGCATCTTCACTTTAAAAACCAAAACTTAGTCCTTGGCGTTGGTATGGACATGTCCCACTTGTGCCAGGCTCTGTAGCAAGACCGAGCACAGTCTGGTTTGGACTTTGGGAGCTTTCCAAAGCAGAGGTCAAGGTACCTTGCCCTCAGTATGCACCCTCATTGTGAAATTTGTGACCTGAGTGCAGTAAGTATTTCAGCAAATATCTTCAGAATGGATTTTGAGAAGTGTATTGGAGGCCTGATCTTGCAGAAGTTAAGGCAGACATCCAACTACCTCAGTAATTTCCAGATTTTAGGAGACTATTCATAGCAGAAAAATCATGCTCACACCTTAAACATTTGCAGAGTTTTGTTGCTAATTCAAATATTTAATGTTACTGACCTATCTTGGCTCTCAGTTAAATGTTAACACATAGTAAAGTACCTAATGCAGCAACATATGTGTAAAATTGATTTAATATAGTGTGATAAAATTCCTGACCTTTTTTTCCCCATCTAGAAATTGTTATATAATGCCCAGTAATGGGGGGGTAAGGGAGGAACAAGTGGAGTGTATTTATGTTTGTTATTGCCCATCCGTTTAGTAAACACTGTGCTCCTGTTGCCTCAGATTATCAAACGTAGGGCACCCCTCATAATATAAAAGAACACACTGGCAGAAATTATCTGCCCATTTAGGAGGGGAAAAAAGAAAGTAAAATGAAATGGCACATATTACTTTCTATCCATCTGGCACACTTCGCATTCTATCTTGCTACATTTGTGATTCAGAGAAAATCACCATCCAGTGGGACTTGGACAGACTGGAGAACTGGGCAGAGCAGAACCTAGTGAGGTTTAACAAGGATAAGTGCAGAGTCCTGCATCTGGGGAAGAATAATAAAGTACACCAGTAAAGACTGGGAGGTGATCTGCTGGAGAGCAGCCCTGTGGGGAAAGACTTAAGAGTCCTGGTAGACAACAAGTTCTCCATAGAACAGCAATGTGTCTTTGTGGCCAGGAAAGCCAATGGTACCCTGGAGTGCATTAAGAAGAGTGTGTCCAGCAGATTGAGGGAGGTTCTGCTCCCCCTCTACTCTGCACTGGTGAGACCTCACCTGGAG
>JAAGNO010024316.1:25495-42256 GCA_033439905.1 Ceryle rudis
AAACCCCTCCAGGGATCACAGGGACTCCACCACTGCCCTGGGCAGCCTGGGCCAGCCCTGGAAAGAAATTTTTTCCTGATATCCAACCTAAACCTCCCCTGGGGCAACTTGAGGCCATTTCCTCTTGTCCTGTTGCTCATTCCTTGGAAGAAGAGCGCGACCCCCCGTGGCTCCAACCTCCTGTCAGGGAGCTGTTGAGAGCCAGGTCTCCTCCGAGCTTCCCTTGCTCCAGGCTGAACAGCCCCAGGTCCTTCAACCACTCCTCACAAGACTTGTGTTTGAGACCCTTCACCAGCTTCATCGCCCTTCTCTGGACACGCTACAAACCACCTTCTGTCCCCCTTGCCAGTACAGTTCCCCAGGAGAGCTGGTCACAGGCTGTCCCAGCACCCTGATGGGCTCCTCTTCATTTAATTGCTTCCAGCCTGCACTGGGGAAAGCTGCAGCAGCTCTGGACTACCTGATCTAGAGACTGAGTTATTTCTCTGAAGGCTTCTCAACTTGCAGGCACTCAATTACAGAGAGCCAGGAGACAGTAATGGAGCCCGAAAGCTTTTTAGCAAATGATTAAAGCCCTGTGAAGTTCTCCCACTAAATACTAGAGCAGCAGCTTCCAGTTCATGCAATTAAAACACTGAAGTGATATTAGAAGAGACAGGCACCGTCTTAACGGTTTCATGTGAGCTGTAAGGCAAGGCAGGCTGCAGACTTTGCCCACACAGCTTGTAGAGGTCTTTTTGATAGTAAAGCACCAAGAAAAGATGCACCCAGAGCTGGGCTGCTGGTGAGCAGCGGGGACTGGGACAACGGGTGAGAACCCATGCGCGTGGAGCCAGAGCAGGGCAGGGACTCCCTGCTCTGGCTGGAGCCTGGAGGCTTTGTACACCCCGACCTCAAGATCAAAGACCTGAGAGATGTCCCAAGAGATGGGGGCAGGCTGGCTCAGCCGTGAGAATTGTCCCAAGGAGGCTACACCAGTTAGTTCTTCCCATTTCCTTACTGGTACGATGGCAATAACAGCTGTCAGCAAGCCGCAGCCAAGCAGGACAGCTTAGCCCATCCGTGTCTGCCAAGGGCTTTCAGTTTGGAAAGGAAGGCGCTGATTTGACTCAAGGAAGACTTTTCCACTGCCTTTCACGGGCTCGGGGAGAGGGGGGAGGCGTTGTTTACTGAAGCCAAATGAAAGAGCAGCGGGGTTTTGGAGAGCTGAGGCGGTGTGTGAACTGGCTCCACAGCGATGCCGCAGCGTGGAACAGCCAGCTGGAAGGACAGGGCTGTACACCCGGCTGACAGAGGGAAAAACCACACATTTACAGGCTCTCGCCATGGAACCGGGGGCTTGGAAAGCACAAAGAGGTAGCAAGAAAAGAGAACGTCCAAGGGGTTGAAGAGGAGAACTATCCACAAGCAGGAAGCAGGGTGAGCTCCTCTCTAAAACCAAGGGGCTGGCCGTGGAGCTGAGATGAGCCCAGGTGACAAACCCTGGCTGCCTGCAATGCCCGTCACCCAAACGAGTGAGTTAAGAGGACAAAACGCAAGCTGAAGGGCCTCTGCTAGTGACTTTTCCCCAACAAAGCCAGCACCGAGGGGGTCAACAGGGTCCAGCCTGAACACCTCGATGCAGGGACAGGAGTAGAGTGACTCCACTGCTTTAGCAGTGGAAAGATGATTGGGAAAGAAACCCAGGCTGACTGCCATCTCTGAGTTTAGCCTAAAAAATAACACCTCTCCGCAGCCATCCCCAGAGAAAGTAATTGGACTGAAATGGCACAGGTCACCTCAGCTAACAGCCTTGAGTTGGGGAAACAAAACAAGCTGGCAGGTAAACAGATAAGGGTTTCATAAGGACTAGGTACGCTTTACCTCAAAGCCATCTCTTGAGATTACCTCCACACAAGTCTTTACCTTGAATCCACTCATGATAAAGAGCTAGATAATAAATTTCATTTCTCTAATAGTGTTTATGTGATTTGTCAAGGTACCATCTCATTAGCTGGCTGCAATAATAACAAGCCCCTGCTTAACGTAGGCCAAGCTTGGGTCCGTCCCTGTTCCATGAGCCACATCCTCTCCTCTTCAATAAAAACAAAACTGACACGGAATATGGGCTGCGTTTGCCAGCAATTTCCAACACAAAATCTGAACAGTGTCTCCTCAAGGCAAGGAGCTCATGATTTATGTCCGAAGAGCTGGAAGCTGAAGGCAGGTGATTTTGAGCAACCCAGAATGAGCCATGTTAATTAATCGGGTATCGGGAGCTCTTATGAGCAGCTCCCCAAGAGTGAGCAGGGGAAGGGTGGTGTGTTCCAGTCGTGGGGAATCTTGAACAGACTCTCCCGGCCAACAAAATCCATGGAAAAAATATTTGTGAAATAATGATTTCTCCAGAGCACAGCGTGAGATGGGAAAGAACCTTTCCAGTCCCAGTCAGGGATGTGGAGGGGATGGCCAAGGACTGGGAGGGACACGGGCTGTGGTGGGGAACAGGGACCCACCTGACTCCCTAATGCTGCAATATAACTTAATAAAATAATCTCCTGAGGCTTGGGAAAGGCAGAGGATCCCCCTGCACAAGGATCTGGGGCTCTGCTGGAGCCCAGAGGGGAGGCAAGTGCCGCAGGATGAGCATCTCACGCAGAAGGCCATTTTGCCCAGTGCTTTGCCAGTTTTTTTTTTTCCCTCATCTTCCATGTCCAGATGACTTGGCCCACACTCAGCTTCCTATTGCACACAGCTCTCATCCAGAAAACCAGAAACCTCTTCTTTTCAGACGTTTCTTCCCGAAGCTCGGAGCATTTTCTCTGAAACTGGTCTGATTTTGCTCAGCCAGCCCATAGCAGGCACCTTCTCAAACCAACCAGACGTAACGACGTGTGCGTGTCGGTCTCTGGGGTGACTGAAACCATCCTGCCCACCTCACATCCTGTATTTGCGTTATTTTATTTTATTTTTTGTCCTGTTACTCATATACCACTATAAAAAGCAAAGCCGAGGAAAGCGCCTGAAGTGTTACACACACAACCGCTGTACCCAAACACGCCGTCTACCCAAAAGACCCGTTTCCAAACAAAGCGATCCAACAATAGCGCTGACGATGTTTGAACTGGCATCGATTTAGAAAGACAAGCTCTTTGCTGCACCACACTGTCGGCGAGCGCTCAGTGCAAATGCCACGTTACAAGACAAACGCTTCTTTTTCTTTTTTCTTCCTTTTTTTTTTTTTTTTTTTTAAAGACTTCCCTTCTATTTTTGCCCCTCCGCTCCGTTGTGTTATTTCCAAATCAGGTCCTGAATCCCAGCGGATCCACAGTGCCAAGGTCAAGTGCCTCTGAATTGGCTGCTGACTTCAATGCCTTGGGTTTGGTTTTAAATGGGGGGACAAAGCTTTCTGTCTTTGTCAGAAAGCACCCATCCTGGCTCTTCAGAGATTGCTACAAACCTCTGGTTGGAATCGCTATCGCCGTTACAAATCGGGTCAGCCTGATTAAAAACCAGTTATTCTAGCTGGAAGAAAACTGGACAGTCCTCGGCAAGTGCATCCTATGTAAGAAATATCCTCTTACTGAACAGACGAGCCTTCACTGGCTCCAGGTAAAAGGAGATTGAGGTCATCTAATGACTCTGACATTTCTTGCAGCCTCTGATTCACTGCAAAGACACAATGTAAAGCTATACCGGAGATGTCAGCTAATTCAAGTGCCTTTTTTCTCCCCCTCCTGCCCTGTATTTAGTTGCAGATACACGTTCAGGTGTCAGTGTGAGCACCCAGCTCTGTCACTGTGTCCCCAACCAGCTGGAGCTGCAGATGTGCCACTGCCCGCTACCGAAAACTGGGGCTGGATGCCACAGTATTTCAAGTCGAGCAATTCTTCAAGCAGATGGGAGTGGAAATACTTTGGCTCTGTTGTCTTCAAGATTAAATCAGAAGCTCAAGTTCACCCAATGTATAAGAAGGAGCTGGCAGGGAGAGAAGGGAATGGAGAAAGGCTGGGGGTGATCAGCAAGCAGAAGCCTCTTGAGACACAAACACAGCAGCACATGACCACAGAGACCCGCGCAGAGGCAGAAACAGCCACCGAGCCGCCCCAGCGTTGCCTGGGATCTTGTGTTTGCTGTGAGGGTTTTCAGACCCGGGCATCATCTTTGCAGTTTGCTCTCATTAATGGGTTCGCTTGGATTCCAGCTCAGCCCAGCTCATTAGCCACACCACCGAATCCAACGCTCATTCTGGATCGTTCCTATTGCTACAAATAAAAATTGAAATCCCCTCCATGCAGGGGTTGTTTTCTTCCTCTCTCCCTCTAATGCAGGTCTGGTAGCATCTCATGTATCTGCTAATGAAGTCCATTATATCCAGAGTTTCTCAGCAAGTAAAAATTACAATCATTAGCCAGTGACTGATGGGAGACAGAAACACCATTTCTGCCCGGGCTGGCAATAACAGGACGCCAAGTACACGTCCCAGCGAGTCGAGCCTTGCTCTGCTGTAACGTGGTACCCAATGTTCTTCATTAGCATCTCTCTTAATAACAGAGCAAGACAGCGTCCTGCAGCAGGTCGCAATTACACACAACAATTAATTCAGGGGGGAACAACGAGGGGTGTCGCAGAGGCACATTTTGCAGCGGGGCTGTTGGAAGATGAAGTGGAAGATGATTAGGAACATTTTAAAGCCCCGCCTAAACCCAAAACCAAAACAAGCAGAGGCACAAGTGACAGAGCGGTAGAGGAGACACACACACACTACTTGGTGGTTTTTTGTTTTAAATAGTAAAGAAACACAATAATTATTCATTTGGTCGTAATACCCCAGCGACCAGGACCAGCAGTCCCGGACCAGGACTTCTTGTGCCATTTGCAAACAACACACAAAGCCAGCTCGGCTTCTCCCAGAGCTGCAGCCTCTCTCTTGCTGCCCTTTTGTGAAATTAGGCTTTAATTCTCTGGAATTAAGTCTACTAATAAGGACTCCCAACAAACCCATCCTCTGGACAGCGTGTACTCTCTCATCACTCCCTCAGGGAGGGGGGATAGGGAAAAGGGGGAGAAGGAAAATAAATACGTCTCGCCGTGCACAAAATGCAAGAGAAATCTAATACCCCTTTGCAGAGTAGTGAGAGTTCGTTGGAAAAGAGGTACTGGTCGCACCGGCCGCGCTCGGCGGAGCGCCGATGTTGGCTGGAGAGCCTCCCGTCCTCTCGCTGCTCGACATATCACGTTCCACGCGCCGTGTTAAGCCTCCCCTGGGAACATTTCCCACGGTGCCGAGGACACACATGTTTGCGACGCTGCTGTCATCCCGGCGGCCAACAATAGAGAGGGACAAGCTGATCTTTTATGTAACGCGGGCAGGCGCGCGCTCTGTTCCCCTCTCCTCGGGGATGAGATGTTCGAACCGCGCGGCACAAGGAATAACAACGCGAAGGGTTAAATCAAACCACCAAACCCCTTGGGCTTGCTGGTGCTATCACTGGGGTTCCCATGGGTGTCAGTGGGTGTAACCATGTGCTCCATGGTATTTGTTCAATGCAGGGAAGGTAACCTAAAGGCTGAGCAAACAATCAATTACCCCCAGCCCCGGTGACCTGCACCCCAGGGGAGCTCCTTTCCCCTTCTGCAGCCTCAAAGCCCAGCGCTGAGATGCACATAGGAGCCTTGCACACAGCACGCAAACCCTCTTAACAGTCTTTTGCTCTGTGTGTTTGGACCAGAGCCCTGCACAGAGGTGGATGGGGAAGGCTGAGCATGTCCTTCCAGCTAAGGATCCCCACCCATCCACTCCAGGGAGCAAAGCCTGACGGGTGCAGGCAGGGAAGTGACGTTCCACTGGGCAACACGCTCACTTTGGCTTCCAGCTACATCAATCTCTGTAAAACGGTTGTGCAACAAAGTCTTGAAACGAAACTGAAGCATTGCTGCTCTCCAGCCCTGGGAATCCAATGAGTAACTCTGCAGTTATTAAAATAATGTCCTGGTAAAAATAAACAGGAAGGGCACTTAATAGGAATGCTTCGTAGTTAAAAATACTGTATCTCATCTGAGGTCATTTGGTTTTTAATAGGAACAGCCACGCATGCCCCAAGGTGATCTGATTTGGTATTATTCCAGTCCTGTTACGGGTGTACACTGCAGTCACAGACGGATGGACAGGTATTTTTAGTCCCAGTTCAAAATCCTCCCCAGGATTCTGCAGACTGAGCATCTGCTGTTGGACTCAGCGCAGAAAACACCGCTCTGAGGGAAGAGGCAGGAATAGGAACATCCGAGTACACGGTGGCATTTAGGGTCCCTCTTCTCTTCACCTGACAAGACTGACAAAGAGGATGCTGAACTTCTCCTTTCTAAAAGGGGCATTTCTATAGCAAAGGAGACGCTCGAGCCAGAGGCAGTCATGCTGAGCACCAGGCAGGCACAGAGCTGATGCTGCAGAAAGGGCAGGAGGCGAGAAAAGTAGGCAGAAGGAGTACTGTAAAGGATCATCAAAGCTGCATGTACATTTTCCTTCCCTGAAAATGTCTTTGTGCTTTTACGGCAAGGAGCTGCTACAATTACAGCTTCTTTTATAAGCGAAGCACAAACCAGATAATGAGCAAACCTCCCACCGCACAAAGGAGGCGATGAAGGCGTTTGGAGAGCCCTGACAGTCAGGCTTCCCCGCCACAGCCGAAGGCAGAGAAAATTGCTAAAACCCATCTCCATTTCACCCACTTCAGGGGTGTGAGCTCCTCGCAACCTCCTTTTTCTTCCCCAAAGGATCACACCAACCATGACTGGGCCTACACAGATGGCGAGCAAAAACCCTTCAGCCAGACAAAGCAGCAGCTCACACATCCTGACCCGCAGAACAAGCCCCCAGCTACATCATCCATGGTCTGGAGGAGTAAAGGGAGGGAACAAAAAAGGGGTTTGGAAGGAAAAAACCCAAGCAAGATATTGTAAAATTCAGATGAGTAGGTAACACACCGTGGAGGTTCAGGAGAGTCAAGAGCTCCCACCAGCCTTCCTCTACCTGACCCCAACATTCGCTGGGAGACTGGGAGAGTCTGACAGAGCCACAGACAGACACACAGACCTGTGGCATCCAGCTTTTCTGGCAACTAAATTAATAATTTTCTAAGAGACTTGCTCCTTTTTCTCAGCACGAGCCAGCGTGGATGTTCAGATGGCTTGGCAGGGAAAAGGAAAATCAGGCGGCAGCTCTGTGTCCATAGCTCATGTCCTCCACCAACCTAATACATCAGCACCAGCTGCCAAAACCCAACTACTGATCCCTGGGTTGGGCTACTGGAGGAGAAACAGTACCCTCAAAGTTAATGAAGGTGGGAGAAAATAGAGCAAACAAGGAAGTATTTTCTTTAGGCTGCCAACCCGGTGTGCCATCAGCCTGCTGCAAGCCAGATCCAGACTCCCTCTTGTGAAACTCCCAACGCCTTCCTCCTCAGCTCGAGTCTCCAGGCATGCCAGAGATGCAATTGCAGCGTGATGGAAGCAGGGCAGCAGGTCTGATGGAAATGACTTCCTAAGAGCAGCCAGCAGGCTGTGTGTATTTACATTTCTTCGAAACAGCCCATTTTGGGAGATCACATCCTTCTGGGAACTGGGCAGGCTTTTGCTAAATGCTCTGAGCCACGGTTTAGCCAGAAAACACCCAGCTCACGTCTGTGATTGTGCAAGGCACGCAAGCTGGGAAGCCCCTGAAGAGACGATGGTGTCCCGGGGAAGTCAATGGGTTTTCCTCCTCGGGGCTCCAGCAGCTCCCAGTCCCAGGGCTAAGCACAAATGCTGCCAAAGCCCAGGGACACGTGGGAGCCACCATCTTCCACGCCTCCCGGACTGGGTGGAATCATAGCATGGTGGGGGTTGGAAGGGACCTCCAGAGAACACCGAGTCCAACCCCTCTGCCAGAGCAGGATCACCCAGGGCAGACCACACAGGAACAGATCCAGGCGGGGCTTGGAAAGTCTCCAGAGCAGGAGACTCCACAACCTCTCTGGGCAGCCTGGGCCAGGCTCTGTTCACTCACAGGGAAGTTTTTCCTCATGTTGAGGTGGAAGTTCCTGTGTCTCACCTTGCGACCGTTACCTCTGGTCCTATTCCAGGGCACAACTGAAAAGAGACTGGTAGATCACGCTACTTCCTTTTTTGTCTCCAGCTGCATTTTTTGCTTTGTCTCGTGGGATACAGGTGGTCATAGACTTGGTATTTCATAGACTAACATCTTTGAGCAGCACCTCAACATCAGGAGAAACTGTTTATCAATGCTCATCAATAGCTAAAGGTCAAGAGGATGGGGCCAGACTCTTGTCAGTGAGACAGGAGAAGGGGAAGCAGCCACAAACTGGAACCCAGGAGGTTCCACCCGAATAGAAGGAAAAAATGATTTCATGTTCCAGAGCCTGGCCCAGGCAGTCCAGAGAGGTTGTGCAGTCTCCTTCTGTGAAGGAATTCCAAATGCACCTGGATGTGATCCCGGGTTCCCTGCTCTGGGTGACCCTGCTGGAGCAGGGGGGTTGGACCAGATGATCTCCAGAGCTCCCTTCCAACCCCCACCAGTCTGTGATTCTGTGAGTCCATGTGTTTAGCAGCAGTATGGCAGGACAGGGATGGAGTGGGACAGGGAGGAAAGGACCTCTCCCAACTTCTAGGGCCTACAGACAATCTTCTGATGCATACAGAAACAAGATTCTTGGCTTAAACATAATTTTTCATCTTTTGTGCGTGTGCTGATTTATTCCAGCAGAGCTGCCAGCAGCCAGCAGTTTATTTTTAAAACACTAAACAAGAGAAGTACAGTATATACAACAAATATCCTGGGTTTCTAGAGAAGCATTCTGTGGAAGCTAAAAAAAGGAGCTTGTTTTTTGGGTCAGCTTGGCCGTGATTCACAGGGGACTGTGAGGTGAGAGACATTCTGCCCTCGGTTTTGAGAATCACCGAGCAGGCACGTCGCACGCCAGCTGGATCCCAAATCCACGCTAGCGACGGGCACGGAATGGGCTCAGCCACCCAAGCACACCCTGCCTTGGCAGGTAACCGTGTACGGTGGCTCCTCAAATGACAGCCACCACCTCACCCAGAGCACCGAAGGCTGAGACCCTGCCTGGCTCGACACACAGATGAAGCATCTCAGCTCACAGCTGCCTGGCCAGGCTGGGCTTCGTGATCCTCCCAGCTCAGCCTGCAAGGACAGGGTAAAAAAGATATTTCACAGCTTATTCAAGAGGATTGTGCTGAAACCACCACCCCCCGTAGGTGGGAGGCTGCGGGGTAGCGGCGCTGGGATGAGATGTGGCTGTCCCTCAAGGTGACAGTGCTCCTAATTATGTCACTCCAGCTGGCAGGCCGGAGGATGCGACCCAGTTTTGGTGCCTGTTACGTGGCTCGCAGTGGTGCCAACAAGGTGGAAATGCTAAATTTAGGATCCAAAGAGGCACAGTGTTACACACCCGGCCAGGACTCCCTCTGTTACGAGACGGCTGGAGAATCGATGCCGTCCGCTCACCGCACGCGTTACAGCATCGCCGCGAAGCCCTCGCTGCCCGCGTGGGAAGCGTTACCAAGCCACTCGGAATAAAACTGCTACTAAATGCTGTTTAGGGGGAGAAAAAAAATAAAAAAGACAAATGCTCACTCATTTTCAGGCATTGTAGGGAATGAAAACAGCTACTGCTGCCTGGTAAAGAGTCCAATTACGAACGACGTGCGTTCTCGGCACAAAGGATGAAAGGCATCAGAGCTGGTGGTGACATTTTAAGACCAGAGCTGCAAGAGTGAATCCGAGCCTCATCGCAAGCCCAGCTTTGCAATAAAGAAACACTTTCTGCAGTCAACTGCCTTGCAGCGTAGCTCGAAGCCCCGCTATTGATCTAGCATCTGTTACAAGCAGATCATCACCGTCACTGTGCCGTGGCTTCTACACTGGGATCTAAAAGCACTTTCCAGAAGATGGTTGAGGGCTGTTTTTCTGCTCTCACCCCCGGCTGCAGGCAGGCAGAGGTTGGAGGGGGAGTCTGCAAAGTTCTCGTAGGTTTGAAGAATTTGAAGGCCAGAAAAAACTAATCGATCACTTCGACTTCTTCATCTGCCAGCCCCGTAAAGTTCAGCTAAGCGCGGTGTGCTCCCCGCGAGGCTCTGCCTGCTGCTCCAGCCCCAGCCCTCGCACAGCCACTTCATACCCTGCAATCTCCTTTCCCCAGTGAGGTGCCATCAAGGCACTGCTCAATCTTTCTCTTCTGTAAGGCAGACAGTGAGAGCTGCTGAAATCCCCCAGCACCAGGAATTTTTCACCTGTCCCCCAGAGATTTCTCAGAGTTTGGCTCACTGAGGTCTGAATCTCGAGTTTCTGAGCTCCTGACAACTTCCCAGCAGCGTGGGGAGGTTTTGGGCCAGGCAACTTCATCTGAATTTAGCAAGAATTGGTCAGAAGGAGGTGAAATCAGGCTGCCAGCACCTCCAAACTCCCCCCTCCCCACCAGTGCAAGCACTTCTTATCCACTTGGCAGATTCCTCCAGTCTCCAAAGAAGGAGAAAAAGATGGGAAATTAAAAATAAATGAACCAAGAGATACACATCCATCAGGAGCCAGGCGTTGTCAGCCCAGGTCCCTGTGCAACTACTTCTTTAATCAAAACCTCATGCAGTTTAAACACTTGACAGAAGCCGAGAACAGAGATCTTGTTACCCTGAATGGGAAAAGCTGCAACCTTGAAGAGTAAAAATCAAGTCTGTCTGATGGGGTCTATTTTCTTTAAAATCATGCTAAATTACGCTAAGCCTGCTCCTAACAGTGACATCTGAGATTTCGCCCCGCAGATTCCTGCGAGATGCGAGGGGGTCACCGGAGGCGCCGGGAGGAGCAGGCTCTCAGGCAGCAGCTGAAGATGTGCCATTTCTAAATCGGTCCGTGACGCCAGCCGTAAATTTTTAAGAGGCTCAAATCAAGAAAAAGATTGCTGATGGATGCGCTCCCCACTTGAAACATCACTTGCGTGGTGACCGACGTCAGAATACCTGGCTCAGGGCTTATGCCACTTGGCTGTTCACTATTGTCAGAAACCTTCCAGCTTTCTAGAAACTCCCCGAGTGCCAAGGCTCAGCGAGCTCCTTAAAGCCGCCCGCGTGCAAGTTATCTGCCTCGCCTGGCTGCAAAATGTTTGTCCCCAAGGAATTGTTACTTAATACCTTCCTTAGTTACCAAGGGATGGGAAGTTTCTCCCATCGTTCTGCAGCTTTCCCAACGCAGATGGGGATTTATTGAAGTTTCTGCCGCTCTGACCTCATTAACATTTGATGGCGCGGCTCCAGTGACGCGCCTGCTCCTCGCCGCGTGCCCATTAACAGCCCCGTGGCAGCTCAGGTCTCCTGGCTGCCTTGAACATCCTTGGGGAGTTATAAGTCATATCAACCCAAAAACGGCTCCACCGCTGCGTTTTGGGGCCTTGCCTGCACTGTGCTTCACATGGGATCGTGGCTCCCAGCAGCTCCTTTTGTAACAGCTATGACAGGTAGGAAAGCAGAGACAGCACAAGGAGGAGAGATGGAAAGAAAACAAAAACCACCCCAGAACAGTGCAGGAGGACGTCCAAGCTGTGCCATGGGCAACGTAACCTGGAAGCCACCTGGTGATGAGCAGGATTTTAATTAGCACGGAGCAGGGAAAGCAGAGGAAGGGGCACAGATCATGAGTTTGGTGGGGAAATGAAGCAGGTGACCCCAGGGTGACATTCAGAGTGCCACCCAGCATGCGCCTGCAGGGAGGAGGGAGGAAACTGGGAGTCCTGAGGCTTTTTTTGGTGAGCTTTTCTCCCCTGTGGAGAACAGGAGGGAGCATCAGCACAGCCTGGCTGGAGTCTTGCAAATTGCCCCACTTAGGCTCTGGTTCTCTAAATTGCTCTCTTAACAGAAGTGCACAAATCGACCCAAGGAGCACCAGGGTTTTCTGCAGAGCCACGCTCCCCCACAGCCTCCGGAGTTCACGCCTCATCCCCAAACCCAGCAGGTTTTGCCTCAAAGAAACACGCCTGGTGCTTAGCAGGGCAAACTCCTCGCTACGCTCGAGGCCTCGAGATGTGCCTCTCCATGGGCCAAGCACCGCACGGAGCCGGGGCTTCCCCACCACATATTTATTCAGAGGCACTGCACAGTGAGGACAACCTGGCGCCAAACTTTGCAAGAGGCAGACCTGGCTGGAGTTCAGCAGAAAGGGGGAATTAAGACACTGAACTGAATCAATGCCTCCCCACCCAATTTCTACCCAAATCAGGAATTTCATGCACAGGAGGGTTTTTTGACCTGGGTCCCATGTTACTTATTAAGCACTGAGAGCAGAGAGTGCTTGGCACTGCACAGAAATCCAGTCTTTGCACTAAAGCTCTTGCAAGCTCAAAGTAATTCAGATGCAGAAGCGATCTCAGCTGCCAGGAAGGAACTCAAATAGTAAAAGACAAAAGGAGTCTGGGCAGGGATGGAGAGAAAGAAAGAAAAAAAGAAAGAAGAGCTGCTGCCTGGGTGCAGGCGACACTGACCACATGATAAAAAAAAAAGATGGGGAGGAGGTAAGGAAGCAGGTCAGGGAAAACCCAGGGATGGCTGGGGCCACTGAAACACAGCTAAAACACAGCTGACAGCAGGGGCTTGCTCATGGCTGAAGGTCCCCCAGCCCCTCTGCAAGAGCCCGGTGTGAGCCCTACACCAGGACTGGCAGAGCTCAAAACCACCAAGAAGATGCTCAGGGACCTGGGCAGAGCAAGAGTATGGACAGAGAGACACATGGACTGCAAGTGCCACCCAGCCTGCTACAGCCAGGGAAACATCTAGTGCCACGTTCACCTCCCCAGAGCCTTCCACCACCACACCAGCTCAGGCTGCTCCCTGCAAAGCCATGCAGAGATGCTTTCTGCTCCCAGGCGCAGGCCCTGCACGTCTTGCTTGCAGTGCCACCTGCCGCCAACAGCTCTTCAGACACTGGAAGGGGACGACAGCAACGCAGAGCAATGAACTTCCTGCTGTTACATCAGCTTTCCCCGTCCTTCAGCAGCAGCCAAACTCTCCATCCAAAAAACGACGCTATTTCCCGAGCTGCAGGCGTCCCGTGAATCGCAGGCGCAGCAGCAGACGCTAATAAAGTACTTTTTTTTTTCTTTCCCTTTTATACAGCTTCTCACTGGAGCCAGTCTCTCCCCCCAGAGACCACATCCCAAATCTTCTTATTCACTGATTCTTTATGCTACGTGATGACTCCGCAGCTGAAATAATGTGGCACATTCTAGTTCACATTTCAGACACCGTGAGACTTTTTAATAACGAGTCGCATGAAAAATTAGGGAGGCTGCAACAAAGAGCTCTGACAGAGGTTTCCAAAGTGACTCACAGCCAGGAGAGCCTCACTCTTCCAAAGCCCAGCGTGAGACAATCTCAAGAGCCCCCACGCTCAGAGAGAGCCGAGTCCTCCCCATCTGGGAAAATAAGCCCTTTTTAGGGAGACTTCACCAGGGTGAGAATCCCTGTGGGTGGGTTTGGGAATCTTGGCCGAGATGACATCCCACTGCCATGTGTGCCCGCAGGGAGAAGGTTTCACCCCGGACCTCCCAAGGGTGCTGCAGGGTGGGAGTCACCTCGTGCTGCAGCCAGCCTGGGCTCCCAGTTGGCCCATTGGCTCTGTAGCGCTCCAAAATGGGACCAGCAACGATTCCCACTGCTCTTGCAGGGAGACAGCAAACTGCAGCGGGAAAGGGCAGCCCAGACTCTTCCAGTCTCTGCTCCCAAAGCATGACAGCACCCACAGGGACAGCGAGCACCACCCATCTACAGGTAACCCTGCTCCTGCTTCGGGCTGCCAGCTCTGCAGCTTTTTGCCAAGCTTTGAGTCATAGAATCAAAGAATGATTTGGGTTGGAATGGACCTTTAAAGGTCATGTAGTCCAACCCCCCTGCAGTGAGCAGGGAAATCTTCAACTAGGGCAGGTTGTTCAGCATGATGGAGGAGGAATTTCTTCAGGTTAACTTTTGGCTGACGCATTTTGCTTCCTACCATCCATACAAACCAGCTGCCAACATATTTCAAAGGGAAGCAGTGGGCAACATGCCCCGTGCAACGCCCCACTAAGGGGTATTTATGCTCAGTCCCAGTGGTGACCAGTGCCTGGCTGCTGGGGTGAGAGGTGCAGCAGGAGGTAGGATGGGTTTGATTGCTCTGCCCCGAATTCCTTCTGCATCCCACACTGGCTCCCACCCTCCCCTCCTCTGTGGCAGCCATCACAGCCACCCCCAGCTCCAGGAGCTGTCTCTGCAGCACAGCTCCCTGCTCACCCTCTTCTAACACCTCATAACTGAGCACCGCTTGCCCCAGCCAGCCCAGCAGACTTCCCCTAAAGAGGTTTTCCTCCAGCACGGTCCAAAGGAGATCCCTGGCAAAGTAAGGCTAAAAATAACAGGTCGGCTGGTGCGCAGGCAGCTCTTACCACGTTCCAGAAGAGCGGGTTGAAGGCGATGGAGAGCACAGCCGTGACGAACCCAGAGTCGGTCACATCCACGTAGCCAAAGAGCCGCGCCATGGCTGTCACATCCACCTGCGGAGGGAGAGACGGTTATTGGGGATAAAGGTTCCTGTGGGGTCAGGACACTTCATCTCAAACCAAAAGCATCATCTGCCCTAGAAGAGCAGGCAAATCTTTCAACAGCCCCACACAACATGGTGTGACAGCTTGCAAAGCACTGTGTCAGGGTGGAAAGCCAAGAAGAAGGATGAGGGCTCCTCCAAGCCAGCTCCCCACACACCTCAGGGGAACTGGGCTCTCAGGGAGCCTCACATTTGCAGCAGTGTTCAGGACACGGGCACTGTGAGGATGCTGCTTCTGTGAGGATGAGCACCAGTGCTACAGGGCAGCTGCCAACACCTTCCAAGCCACACGAAAGGGAGCCCAATTTCCCAGCATCCCATCAGACGGGACTGTCCCAGGGATGCGGATGCTGGTCTAGGTGGAAACTCCAAGCAATGAATTGTGTCAGCCTCAAACTTGCCTTCCATAAAGTAAGACTGACACAAACCCCCTCTGCAGCGAGGGGGACGCATTTGCATTGTAAGCTGCACTCACTTAATGATAAGAAGAAGAAAACCTCAAAGCTTGACGGGTTTCCCCCCTTTCTCCTTTTAAGAAACAGATATTTTTTTCCAGGATGCCTCCTTGACATTGTCAGCATTTTTACGCGTAATAATCCACACTCCTTCTCCCTCCCCACCCCCCCTCCCTGCAGTGCTATTTGGATGAAAAACAGCCAGCACCTTTTTATTTTTTTTTCCAAAAACTTTGAAAACAAAAGACAAAATAGCCCAGCCCAAGCCCTTCCCTCGCTTGAATCCAAACCAAGACAACACTGAGGCGTGGAAGGTTTTTGCTTCCCAAACACAGCTGTGTTTGCAAGTCCTTCGGATGCCAGGGGACAGGAAAGGCTCCAAAAGGCATCGGCTCCTCCTCGTCTGTCCAGCAGAGAAATCCCCACTGGTTCCTCGTGGGTTCTTGGAAGGAACCAGAGCTGCCGTGGGATTCATGGAGAGGGGCTGCTAAACTTGGTGCCTCTCGCAGCCAAGAGCAAGGACCCTGGGAATGGCTCCCGAGCTGTCGCCGGGGCACATCCAGCTGCTCCCAGTGCCTCCTGCACAGCGGCCATCCCCCGCAGTGCAAAGGGCACGAGCAGAGGCCATATTGCCCTGGGGAAATGGAGGGGGGATCCTCATGGGGGTCTGGCTGCCTTCAAACCACCACAGCCCCAGCTGCCATAGGTTCCTCCATCTGAGTCCTCAAGGAATGGAGGGAACAGCCCCCAGGGCCTGATCCCGACACATGTCCCCCTATTCCCACCCTCCCCAGCCTCTCCTCCACTTAGCAGCCCTTTGCCATCAGACCTCATCCCCCCAAACCGAGCCTGTCAAGCCGTAACCTGGGCACCCAGACAGCTGCTGGCGCCGGGGCAGAACTGTCTGGTCCTGCTTCAATTGCAAACCCGTGGGACCAGGACAGCTTCTTTCCTCTCGTTTAGTACGGCACTGAGCACACCGCCAGCACGGCCCGAACAAAAGCTTCTTGACCTACAAACTCCTGCCTGGCAACATCGTTAACATCTCACTCACCTTCTTTCCTCCTCAACAACCAAACTCGCCACTGCCAGCGGGAGGTAGATTAGCCTGTGCCTAGTATGTGCTTTTAGGGATAAAAAGGGAGCCCATCAGCATGAGCTGTCTCTGCAAGCTGCCGGGCACAGGGCATTCAACTTTGCCCCTTCCTACCTGACAGGTGATAAATAATGGTGGCAAGCGCTTGCCCCTAGACTCGAAGTCAGGGAAGGTGAGAGCTGCGCAGGCACTCCGGTGAGAGGTAAACAGGCACCTGGGTGAGACCTGCATGAGCACCTGGGTGAGCTGGAAGCAGCACCCATGGGCCTCCCGAGCAGCCCTTGGCACATGGCCGGTGGGTGCCATGGTCGCCTGTGTGGAAAGGGGCCGGGGAGGGTGGCGGGTTCACTTCAGACGCATCCCCGGGGCCTGCTGCACCTGCAGGCACAGCCCGGGGGGGTTCTCGCCGACAGCTCTGCCGATCCCCGCGATGGCACCGGGAGAGGCCAGGGTGAGGTGGGGCCGGAGGGGGGAGCCGGGCCCAGGCCGCCCAGAGACGCTGTGGCGCCTCCTGCCCTGGAGCCTTTCCAAACCCCCCTGGCTCTGTTGCTGTGTGGGCTGCCCTGGGTGCCCCTGCTGGGGCAGGGGGGTTG
>JAAGNO010024317.1:0-15185 GCA_033439905.1 Ceryle rudis
CCCTCCCAGCCCCTCTCTATTGACCAGTCCCAGGCCACGCCCCCTTCCCTCCCATCCCCCCCCCTTTCTGTCCCGCCGCGCGCCGTGCCATGCCCACATGGCCCCCCCCCCGCACAGGGACACCCGACCCGCCCCCCCGGGGAGCACCGCCTCCCGGCGCCGAGGCCCCCCTGCCAGGGGCCGAGGCTCGCTGGCTGTGGGGGCGGCCGGTCCCGCGGCCTTCAGCGCCTCCTGGCCGCCTCCGGTTCCCCCCTCCGGCCCCCGGCCCAGCAGGCTCCCCAGAGCTTCGCCGCGCCCGGTCCCAGCGCCGTTTCCTCGCCCGTAACGACTGCTTTTAATTACAACACGCAACATCTGCCCAGATGTGAGATGACCGCAGGGTTCAAACTGCGATCAAAAACGGTGCAGGCCTCCCAGTGCTGCCAGTTCAGAGTGGCCTAGCTGCTAAACTCAAGAATTTCTAGATCAGATTTCCCTTCCCCCAGCCCCCCCGCGGTCGCTTTAGCTTTGCTGCCAGGTTAGTTTATTTACTGATATTTCACATCTTGAAAATCTTAAGATTTGTGGAAATCACATCCACGGTTCTGCAAACTATCCCAGGTGTGCTGAGCAGGTGAACAGTGCCATCAGCTAAGCCAGACAGGGAGAATAAATAGGGGTTTGAGGGAACCTGTGCTGTGACACTGGGAAGATATCACTTACTTTTGCACTCCGTGTTCAGCATTACCATGAGCTTCTCCGCTGCAAAATAATCATGTCTGGGGAGAAGGGCATGTTGCCACCAAAATGAAGTGAAACAGAGAAGAGGGGAAAGAAGAGCGAGCTGCTTTCCTGCCTATTAAACTCTATACTTCAGGGTTGGCATGGCAGGGGATAATCTATAGAGGCATGTGACTAAACTGTGAAAAAGATTACAAAGATATATTCCTGCTGGCAACGTCCCGTTGGAAAGGTGGCAGTGAAATAATGCGTGGTTCACCGACTCTCTGAGCCAACTGGGACGCTGTATCTAATGCCACCCACTCGCTAATGAAAGCATCCTGTGTTTTTTGCAGGAAGTTCTTTGGGATGAGGAAATTTTGACATGGACAATGTGCAGAAGGCCCCCTAGACTGTCTGAATTGGTCATTGTTCCAGCTATATTTCATTACTTAACTTTTGTGTAGTTTTCCAGTTTCCAACATGGGGCCCCAGTTTATTTCTGTTCAGAAAAGAAAACAAAACCAAACCAACAGCTGGGCAGGAGGTCAAATTGGTGATGCAGACTCTTCCCCAAACATTGGTGTGAGTGCTGCTCACATGATTTATTATTTGTAAACACTGCCCCTGATGTTGGCCCTGCCTGTTCTGAGATGTTTGCCAGCTGCTGCTTGGCCTCTGTCAGATTTCACTTGGTCGAACGCTGCCGTTCCTCTCGCAGTGCAGTGCTTCTCCGCAGGATGAAGGAAGAGGTGGAAGGGGCTTCCAAAGTGAGAACCACCTCCAGCTGCTCACAGAGCTTAGGGTCCAAATCCACATCTACCATTCACTTTTAGCTGTCCATGTGAAGTCAGAGCTCTGCAGCACCGCGTGCTGAGCATGCACCTGATCAAAGACACTCTTCACCCTCAAAAAGTAATATTCACCCCCGTTGAATGGGAATCCTGGGTGTCAGTCCACTCGGGATTCTGCCTTCAGTGCTCAGCTGTTAGGAGTGACAGGTAAACACTCGATGATGTCCTGCACTGATCCTTATGTCCCTTCCTTTGGTGTTTCTTGAGCAAGGAGAGATGAATGGCAAAGCCCCCGGCTAAGCTTGCTGCAAGCCGAGTTCTGCCAGCTTTGCCGTGGAGTGAGGCAGGGTGGGCGGGCAGCACAAAACCCTTCTGAAAAGCATGAAAAATGGTGATCATCTTCAATCTTACCATGCTGGGGTGCTGGAGTGGCAACGGGGCACTGCAGGCTTTGTAAGCCAAGTCATTTTGTTTCACATCTATTTTTTAACAGAGCCAGACTTATTCCTGAAATGAATATTCTGCAAATTTGCAACAGGATTTACTGTATTGTATGAACGTATCAGTGTAATTTCCTCTGAAAGGCGCAGCCTGAAACATCTGTTACTGGACTAGCATAAACCGGGCGGCGGTAGATGCTGGGTCTGGCACTTTTGTTCGATTTTTATTGCTACTTTGTTGGGGTTTTGGTTTTTTTTCTTTATGTTCCTGTGGCAGATATTTCAATCTAGTAAGATTTAGGCTGAAAGCTAGCACGGGGAATTAATATTTATTGTCACTACAGCGTTCCTCTATTTGACAAGCTGCAATTGTACCAGTATGTATGGTGTCAAACATATTCCAAACAGCCTAGAAATGTTAAAGCTCAAGATTCTTCTGGCTTGTTTCTGATTCCACTAAGAAGTAGGCTTATGCTGTTGGGATTTTTGGTGCTCAGGTGAGAAGCTGCACAGCAGGAGGAAGAACAAGAAGGTGTTATCCATGTGCAAAGTGCACTTAATTCCCTTTGTACACTTGCTCTGTCTCCTGCCTTCTAAGCATTTTATTTATGCCCTCTTCTTCCTGGGTCTGAACGGAATTGGGTTTGACCAGCCTCTGTGTGACAGTAGCTAACAATTTGGGTGCTTTTTATTGCATTTCTTGCCTTCGGTTAGGTTCTGGTCAGCAATGTCTAGACACGTGGGGTAGAGGCGTGACTCCGTTTGGAAACTGAACCTGCAGAGTCAGGCATTGCCATAATTCATACCTCTGTGTACCTTACATGTCTTTTCCACTGGAAGATGTTGGATAAATGCAGATGTGACCAAACACAGAGTGTTTCAGGAAGCTGGTGCTGAGATTTTATGTCAGCGGTGCTTGCAGCCATATCTGAAGCTCTCTGAAAGAAAGAGGAATCTTCCTCTTGACTTAGGTGACCTTTCCATCAAACTCTGCACTCCTTTGAGGAGTTGAGCATGTGCCTGGAGGTGTCTGTGACCTTCTCTGAGAGGATGGAGCAGAGCTGCTGGCTGCCACTCTGCAACATCAGTCCTGTGGCTCCAAGTGAACCGTGGAGAATGTCCCCTTCACATGGACAACATGGGATGGATGTGTAGTACCCAGCAATTCTGCTGCTCCTTTTGGCAAAGGATCGCTTCCTTCTGTGGCTGCCCTTAAACATTGTACTTGGAGCCCGAAGGACCTAGAGTTATTCCATGGTGTCTCCATTCTGCAGCACAATGGGATGTTATATTCCACCACGATGTGTGGGATGCTGAGTAACTGCTCAATTCCCATTTAATTTGGTTTTGTTCCTTAATTAGGCCAGATTGGGCTTTGTTCCCATCTGTTCAATAGAAATCTCAAGTGACTGTTTCTTAAGAAAATAATATCTAAACTCTGATCCATTTTTTTTCTGAGCTATACAAGGTATTTAGTGTAGTTTCTTCCCTTTCTTATGTTAAAAAGGCTGAACCGGTGGAAAATGGCTGAACCTGCTTGAGAAGGAGGTGTAAAGCCCCAGGAGGTAGTATATCTCCTGAGGACTTCCCAGCACCTCAGCTAACTTTAGACAACATGAACTAATCCCGCTGTCCTTGCTGTCTTAACTTCCTGGGGGGGGAGGGGGGCAGAAGAGGGAAATTTACCCTAGGAGTGAAAATACGAAAGCAGTCTCAAGAAATGCTACACTGGAATGGAATCCTGAAACTGTAGCTAAGGGGGAAGAGGGCACTCACCTGGGACATTCTGCTTCAGTAGGATCTTCCAGGTTTTTAACCCTGCAATAAACTGCAGCCACTCCAAGTCTCAGCTTTCAGAATAACATTATACTTGCTCTTCATATGAACATTCGAACAAGCAAATAGGCTGTTGGAGCAGAGGGAGCTTTTTTACAGTCCCACCCCTAAAAATGCCATTAAAGTGGGAAGCAAGACATCCAAAATCTCTGTCAAATGGCAGTATCCAAAGGAAACATTTGCAGATTGTTGCTCTATAAATAATCTGTAAATATCGCTCCTGAATTTTAAATTAACTTTGCAGTCCTAGCCCCATATTCTCAAAATACTCAGGACTTTTTGAGTAAATGTATTTGAGGTGAAGAGTCATTAACATGATAGTTTTGGATAACGTTATTTGTTTTGTGGAGCTTCAGGGGTTTTTTGTTTGGGTGGTTTTTGAGATATTTATTTTTGTAGGTTTATTATTTTTTTCCTTGTAGCTTTACTGATATTTCACATGTCATTTGCCTAATTTGGGAATCATTCCTGGTTCCTGGTCTGGAATGCAGGATTTTGCAACTCTGTTCTTCAATGACATCATGTGGTTTGTTCTGAACAGAGCAGTAATAAATAAGAGCAAGGGGAGTTTACCAGCCCTTCTATAATAAATGTTTTATCTGAATGGTCATCTATTAGGGATCTGAACTAAGTTGTGGAGCTTAGATTTTACCTCGTAAGTCACATTTTCCATGTATGTAGGACAAAGAATCCCACTTGGGTAACAAGAAACTGCATCTTGGTTTCGTCTCCCCCTCAGCAGTGGTTGATGTGAAAGCCTGCACTCCCGAGAGCTTTGGTAGAAGAACAGAACTTTGAGCAGTTGAGAGGAAATTCAGAGTTGGTGAAAAATGCAGAAAGTGTTTGGTTTCCTTTCTGATGAGAGCTTGCTTTGCTTTCCTGATACAAACATGAACCTCGAGGAGAAGGCTTTGCTGATTGCAGGGGTGGGAGTTGGTGCAGCTTTTCTCCCTGCTGAGTTGTTCTTCCAATTTACACCTGTTCAATATCATTATAAGTTTGAGCTCTCACTAGCAATTGCACTTTCTGTAGAAGACTCTGGTGCTGGCTAAATAGAACTAGCGGGAGTGTTTCTATAGGCAATCGCTTCTGGGAATGGCAGATTTCTGTATTTATGGATGCCAATTACAAGAGCATCCCCATTTGTGGGGAAGGCTCTTCATGCATTGCTTAGCAATGCGTATGAAGCTCAGGCTGCCCTTTCCTTTGTGCTCTCTGACGGCCTCCAGGCAGCACCCAGATGTATTTTTAGCTCTCAGCATAGGGGAGAATTTGCAAGAAATTGTGCAGAGAAGAAATAAGCAAAGTTGAAGCTGGCTCAATGGTTGCGTTTAGGTAAGCCGGATTTGTTGGAATGAATATGTGTTTCTGTGAGAGAAATGCAACGTCTATAAAATGAGGCAAACTACCTTCCCAAGAAGCGAGGTGTGGGGAGAAGGTGTTTTAACGTTCTCTTTTATCTCTCATTACCCTACTCTAATTTACTGGTGATAAATTAAACTTAATTTCCCCAAGTCGAGTCTGTTTTGCACATGATGGTAATTGGTGGGTGATCTCTCCCCATCCTTATCTTGACCCACAAAATTTTCATTATATTTTCTCTCCCCTGCCCAGTTGAGGAGGGGGAGTGATAGAGTGGCTTTGGTGGGGCACCTGGCATCCAGCCAGGGTCAACCCACCACAGAAAGAAAGTAAGTGTAACATGTAAGGGATCAGTGCTACGTGAGCACACCTTTGACATCTCAAACCTAAAGAAAAACCAACAGGCTATTAGCAGCGATATAAATTCAAGGAGTGACCAGGTCTCAGTCAGAGAGTCTTTGAGTTTTGATGTCAGACAAGAGAGTACACGGTAATTGCCAGGATTAATCATTCTTCAAGTGACTATCGATAGATAACCTCAACCAGCAGTGCAGTAAAACTTCAATGCCTCATCTGTCATGAGTGGTCTGAAGGCTGCTGTGTGCTAATTAAAGACGAGTGATCTAGAGCAAGCGGTAGCTTCTGATATACTTGAACAAGTCTGACTCCCATGCAGGTTCCTCATTAGCACATTATATTAGCCTGTTATTCCTATAACCCTGTAAAGCATTTATGGCTTTTTACAGACACTTAAAAGCCAGTGTTACTGCTGCAAAAGGCTTGCAATTTAAGTCTATGATAAGCAGCAGATTTCTTTTAAACAAATGTTGGTGCAATCATTAAGCTGGAGTGCGGAGATTATCTTGAACAGGTTCCGCCGGTATCACTAATATACACAATGTCGCAGTGTACCAGTTAATCTGGAGAGAAACAGGGAAGGAAGGACACCAGTAAACCACAAATCTTTGTTTAGTTTGGATAACAATAGTCCAAGAACACAAAAGCCGATTAGGACTTTGCCTCCCACTGCTTTGCTGCCCATTCACAGAGTATGTCCTGGCTGGCCTGCTGAAGTGCAACCTGAAGGAAGCTGTCAAATAATTTAAGTGGGTTTTGTTTGTTTTTTTTTTTTTTTTAAGATCATTTGCAGATTTTGTCCTTAGACTATTTTGCTTCATCGGAGCTGCCTAAAATAAGCTCATCGGGGTGGTAGCTGCTAATCTTCCAGCCTCAGATGACTTTAGAGGTTTACTGATGATGTTAAAGTGACTGCCAAGTAGCAGGACTCCATCTGGAATTACAGATGACTTGGATATGAAAAAAACAGAATTGTATTTTAACCCTATGTGTACTATCTCCTGGTCCACCTGAACTGTCATCACCCCCAGACATGGCACTTATTTTGTCATCGCAGGAGAGATGAGTCAGATCAGGTCCGAGGGGAAATACATGTGCTGTAATAGTATCTCTCATCCATCAGTACCTGCTCACCTATGCCAGTCCTGCACAGGTATAAGAAGCAGAGAGCCCACCTGAGCCCTTGTAGGATCCTGCACTAACACATCACGGTCATTGTCACTATGAAAGCAACTCGAGGGTGCCTGCACGCTGTTTGACATGTGGACATTCATCTGGAGCTGCTCTCCAGAAAGCCTGAAGCCTACAGAGTTGCTGTGTGACTCACCTCTCCATGCCATGGTGGAACATCTCACCCCAGCGGGTGGCTTTGGAGAGGTTACGCACTCTCCCCATGCCTCACTGCACCTGTGGATTGCAGTGACCCAGCTGATCCAGGGTGCTCTTCTGCAAAGCTCATGCCATGTCAAAGTGCTACAGAAGAGCTGGTTATTAAGAGCCACCCGCCTTGCCGAACATCTGTGTGCAGGTCACAGGAATCCTAGCACCCAGTGGAGCAGGGATGAGGTGACCTGCCTCCTGGCTCTACTGAAACATTCCCCTTTAAGTAGCAGCAGACTTTAATTCTGGTTTAACAGGCAATGCCCGTAACTGTCATCCCAGCGCCAGAGAGTGATCTTGAGTGGCCTCAGATAACCCTCCGGGTTGAGCAGCTCCCCTGGAAGCTTTGAGGTTAAACCCTTGTGGCATCTTGTTAGAGGAATCAGTGGATAGAGGATTAGAGATGCGCAAGTGGCACCCACTCCTGGGGTAAGGTAGGGAAACATCTGTTAACATCTGCAGCTGGACTTCCAAATCCCCAGTGTGAACCATGGCAAGATGGATACCAGGAGGAGGACATCCCAGAAGGTCTACTCATGGGGAAATCCATGAGCTCTTGCCCCAGTTTGTTGCTTTCATAAAGGGCTGAAGGCTGTGGCTCGTTAGTGGGGTTTTAGTTTGGTTGGTTTTGCTGTGATCTCCAAAGAAGAATTTTTCTGTTTTTACTTTAGGAACATGAAGACTTGTCTTTGTTTGGCTGGAGGGTCTCTAAGGATGAGTGGAGAAATAGTAGGTTTATGACCTTACTAGATCAAAAGATAAAAGATAAGCAA
The DNA here is from genome assembly GCA_033439905.1 of Ceryle rudis. Lineage (NCBI taxonomy): Eukaryota > Metazoa > Chordata > Aves > Coraciiformes > Cerylidae > Ceryle > Ceryle rudis. The sequence continues at coordinate 7,642 of JAAGNO010024317.1, forward strand.
TCAGGAAAGGAAGGATTATTTCTCAAATTGCTAGAAACTCGCTGTTGCTTGTTATCACCTATTTAATTCAAATACTGGAAGGACACCTGGGGTAAGAATCTAGATGTTCAGACTGAAGTATCTCATCACTTTAAAAAACCTCTCACCTACTTTCCACTCTGTTTAAAAAGCAAAGCAGAAAGGGAAAATATCTTGATAGTTCTCAAATAATAAACACTTTTTTTTCAACTACATTTTTAAGCCTCTTTTACACATGAAGAGTAGGTGTAAAATACATTTGTTTCCTTTACAGAGCACGTTTAAATCAACTAAATAAATGTCGCTTCCCACTACACGAATTGTCACTTAAATCAGCCTTTGTGAGCTGCAATTTCTACCCATCTCTTGTTTTTGCTGCCTGAAACACCATTTAAAATATTTTCAGCATCACCCCAAATACAGCTGACAATTTTTGGAAGCAAGCACTTCAAATAAGGTTGGCTGCAAAGAATTTGCTTGGCACTAAACATCGGCTGTCAGTGCTGTTATCAGCAGAGTGCCACAAACCCTTCCTCACCTGTGGGATGCTAATAGGTTTATTGCAGTTGAGATGAAAGATGTCTAGTCCATAAGCCTATCCCGTTTCTCCCCATTTTCTTTCCCTAATCCAAACACCTGGGAAAGAATGTTGTGTTTATGAAGGTAAGAGTCTAATAGCACTGTTTGGAGCCAAAGATACAATCCTCCCCTAGGAGGCTAATTCACTGTGGTTCTAGCTATGAGCATTTGCTAATCTAGCCTCTGCTCCAGCTCCTGTCCCCTGCCAGATCTGCCGTGCTTCTAAATTCTGAGCATTAAGACCCCCACAAGCACTTCTCCTAAGCCAGATGGACTTACTGTCTTCCAGTGGACCATAGACTTTATCTCAAATCAAGCCCTTTAAAATTTCAGTCCTAAACTTTGAGCACAGCACTACCCAGTGAATCCTTCCTGGTAGGGTGAACCTTGTTAGAGCATTAAAGCTCACACAGTCCAGGGAACAGCACACCCATTCTCTAGAAGAAGGGCTGATAGAAAAATCAACTCATTTGAATTCAGCTTGGAAAAATTTCCACTTTATGTCACGCTTCCTGCCAGCAAAATGCAAAGCCTTTTTATCAGACTAAACCTTATCCAAATCCCTGGGCAGCGGGTAATAATGTCTACTTCTATAGTTTGCTTCAAAGCATTTCTTCAAAGCCTTCGCTACCTGCACAACACCGTAATGACCTTTATTTTGCAGAGAGATAAAGCCACGCTCGGGAGCAGTGCAGGCCAATGGAGTAAGGTGCATAGCACAGTGAGCTCTGCACGCAGACCTGTACGGAGTGCTTCGGCTGAGCGATGTGAGGGGTAAATTGAAAAGGGCTTCTAGGGCGCAGAAGAAATGAAATGATGCAGACGGTTGCTCCACAGGCTAGTGGGCATTAGCTCATGCCAGACAGGGTGAGGTGGATTTATAATGCAAGGTGTTTCCTTTGCTCCCATCTAATACATATATCCTTCAGCACTGCGTGCTCTGGGGCCACCGAAAGTAATCTGCCATTGGGTTGTCTTGTCCCAGTTCCCTGGCTGCAGAGACCTGTCCTATCATTCCTCCAGAATACCCTTCCCTGCCTCTCAAATGGGGGATGCCACAGCATGGCAGGGAAACCTGCACAAGAAAAGCTGCTGTAGACTGGCTAAATCTGCCCAGTTTTGCAGTTGAGAGGGTCCCTAGGAGTCCTCTGCCTTCTCCCAGTCCCCTTCTCCTCCATCCATCGGGTGCTGGGAGATAGATTAAGGGAACTGCAGACTACAGGCATGCCATGGCAGATTCTGAGTCCTAAACCCTGTTTGGGATCTCTAGAATCCCTCCTTAAATCCATCGCCAAACACTTAAAGCGAAGGAGGAGTCATCAGACATTTTCACTTGTGAATTTTTATCTGCCAGCAGAGGACCTAGTGTAGATTTCAGAGAAATAACAGAGAGTTAGTTACGCTTCCCTGAATAATCCACTCTTGTCAACAGAGGTTGCTAATAGAGGCTCTGCCTGGGCATTTGGATGGAAATTAATGCGTCAAGGAGACAAAACCTTGTGCAGTTTGCATACATGACACTAGCTTAGTGATCAGAAATGATACATCGAGTTTTATTATAGAAGATTCTTGGTAGGCTTGTTTATGAAATGGCTTGCCTGCCAGAAGTGCTAAAGGATTCTCTGCCGTTCCCATCTGGCTTGCTCTATCATGTATCTCTACGGCTTCAGATGGAGCATCTCCCCATACACTGCACTTTTTAGGCTTTCCCCCCTCCATGGCATGATCATAATGAGCGTCACCTTTAAGGCCTATAGGCATCAATAGATACGAGACTTCCAGTCTGCCCAGCTCTGAGATTCATTGCACTGGGATATTTTCACTTTGAGTTTCTAGTCTGTCCAGATTCCTTTGCATTATCTTTCTGGTTTCCCTGGTGTTTGTGATCCTCTTCAATTTTGTGTCATTTTGGTGAATGCCTGTCATCCTTTTGTTCAATCCTTCTTCAGAGTCAATAAAAATGTCAAAAAAGACCAAAGACCTCATCCCTGTGATGCCCTAATAAACATAATTCTATAACACAACAACTCCCTGCTTAGTATTCCTCTTTGTTTGCAGCTGCTCAGCTGCGATTTGGTCCATGGGCTATTTCATTCAGATCATCCAAAGAGCTAAATTTTATGATATGATATCAAATGCTTTACCAAATCCAAGCACGCTTAAAGTTTTTTAAGATCAGAAAGGAGCATGAGAGCATCAAATCTGCTTCTTTGAGTCCTCGGCTGAGCTTGCTAATGGGTATCACTAAAGCATCTCTTCCAGAATGTCTGGAGTTGAAGAACCCGTGAGATGGGAAATCAAATACTTTGCTTCATTAATCACACATATTGCTTTTTTTGTTTTAAAAACTTATTGTTAAATTTAATCAGGCTTTACTTTCTAGAGATTGGTTTTGTGTTGTTTTTTTTTTTCTCCCAACTAAAGATTGTCTAGTATCCAGTTGTTTCTCTCTATGTTTATTGATGTTTCAGGCAGCGATCTTTTGGGTTTTTTTTTTTTTTTTTTTCCTCTTTTTTCACTAACACTGCTCTTGATTCTGCAAGCTCTTCTTTTCATCCATACCTGTGTGTAGCAGCCAGTCGGTCTCTGTGATGAGGAGGATCTGCTTTCATGGGGCAACTTGCAGACTTTGAACTGGAGTTTCTAATTCTCCCCATAAACAGCTATCTGTCAACTCTGGCCAGGCTCCCTTTCCTGCGCATCTTGCTATTGCTTGTAGGCTCTCTGATGTACTGTAATTTTCATGTTGCCATAAATAACTCATTTTTGATCATTTAGAAGCTTAGATAAGTTTCAAGACTATCTTTAAACAATGGTCCTGATTTCTTACTCAAATGTGGGCAAATGCAGAGCAACTGCTTTGAAGTCAGTGATGGAAAAGAGGTATAAATGTCAGGGGAGGCAGACACAATCTCTTTCGATATCTCTGGAGCAGGTCATGCAGAAATAGCATTCCAAACAATATCTATGACCAGCTGTTCATCCTGTGCCTCCAGTCATTCACCACATACATCAGATGCCATCTCCCAGCTGACAAAAAAACCCAACTAATCCAAAAAATGGAATTACCTAATTTTCTTCCCTGTTATCTGAGGCTCATAATAGAAATGTGAAACGACCCGCTGTATTTCAGCGGCAAAACCGAAGATGCTAGCTGACTCTCAGGCCTCAATTCTCACTACATCATATTTCCATTTGCAAAGGTCAGGGTCAAACCTGGTGGGGTTTTTTGTTCAAGAAAAGCTCCCTACAGATTAAATGAGATTCTTTTGGAGTTGAAGAGGGAAGGGGATGAAAAAGGAAATAAAGAGCCACAGGATTAATTTAATGGAAAAAGCCTATTTCTTAGGTGGTATAATTGAGGGTAGTTCTGACTTACACCAGTTAAGACCGGGAGCATCCTGTGCCTGTGCTCCACTGCCTCACCCCATAAATTGTGGCCAGGATGGTTGAGGCTTCACTCTGTCCTTTCATTTCAGCCAACAAGGGCTGTGTCATGCCTTTCTCCAGGAGAAGGACAGCGATTCACCTGCCACAATATGGATTTGGGGTTTCCCCAGAGCCATCGCCAGAGGAAAGGCAGGCAGCTTTCTCCTCACACGTGTGCCTGGGTTGAATAGTAAACCCAAAGGCAGAGAATCAAGAGAAGGGAAGAGATATTTAAACATTTTCTTTACTCGCTCAACCTCTGAGTCCAAATATATGGGTGTCCAGGTCTGGGTTTCCACTTGAGAGCTGTAACTAAAGACCTGTAAACTGGCTTAAGCTTGTAAATCTCCCCGTCGTCCTGAGAAATCACCTGACTCATCACTCAGACCCACCAGAACACTCTGCATTCCACTTACTCCTCAGCCTTGAAACAGAAAGCCGGGCAAGCACAGCACCCGTAAGGAGCCTGCAGAGCCTCCCTCACTGCCAGGGCGGTGGGCAGAGCTGAGGTGCTTCCTCTCCCAGGCTGTGGTGTTAGATGAACGTGGCCGGCAGCCGGCTGCCGTGCTGTGCAGGGCTGGTGGCGTGTTCGGTTTCCTGGCATCGAGGTTGCCAAGGAAGCAAAGTCGCGGGATCTTCTCCACAACCTTCTGCGTGATCTCATAAGGCATCAAATATGTCAAGGCGATTTTTCCCCTGGGCCATCAACTAGATGCTTTCTGGTATGTTTGACTTGCATAGTGGTGAATTGCCGTAAAGTTAAATGAATTATTACAAAAGCGGAGAAGGCAAAAAGCTCTTTGCTTTGAGCTCAGCGCCACAGCAGTAGGAAATGATTTTGCTCTTGGTTTTGAGCTTCACAGTGTCAGAAAAGCTCACATTTTATACCTGAATGCCAGACCTCTACCTCCTTGCTCATGTGCCTCAATGAGTGTCAGCCCTGAGCTGTGAATTCAGGCCGGGGTGTGTTTGCCAGGGCCCTGCAACAGCTTTTCATAACATGCTGCGCTTCCCCAGTTGCATGGCTTCCCAGGCACAGCACCGCTTCATAGGCATGCAGGTGATGGAGGGCACGGGCCCTGCCTGCAGTTTAGTGATGACAGCAGCAAAGACATCCTTCCTTCCTGGCCCTCCTTTCACAGCAGAGGCTGCAGTGGGACTGTGGCTGAACAGGTTTCTCTGGAGACAGAGAAGCCAGAGGGATGAAAGGGAGAAGCTTCTGTGAATTGAGGAAGGGAAGAGTGAGTCAGGCAGGAGCACGGATCCACGTCCTGCCCGTGAAGCTGCTGTGCAGCACACCGGGGGCTTTTTGGAGAGAAAGGGCAAGCCCTGGCTGGCAAAGTTACATCCAGACAGTTGCGGTGATGAATGGGATGTGATTCATGTAGCAAATATGCTTCTGTGCTGGAAATCACTTTGCTGGAGAATTGATGATAGGTCAGTTCATCTCTCCTGGTTCCCTGCCACTCTGCTCTAGATCCTTCAGGACACAGAGACCACAGCTCACCCTCCACCAACCCCTAGCATCGCTCAGGTTGTAGGAGTGACTGAAGGCACCTGCAGGGGGTTGGCTCTCTTGGAAGGATGGACAGTTATCCCGATCCATTTGCAGGCAGCTGAGAGTTGTTCGGGAGCTTCGGCAGCTTGGCTGAGCACAGCCGTGCAGTTGCCTGTGGCTGTAGGGAGGCTGCAGCCACTTTATGCTGCAGCCTGTGCAGCGTGAGCTGGGCAAGCAGCTTGCAAGGGAGCAAGAGGGTCTGGATGAGGGTGTTTCTTGGTTTTGGGCTGCAAATAGGAATGCAAGTTGTGATAGGGCAAATTCTTGGTGGGAACCAGCAGGAGGAATGAAAGTTAGAGACTTCTGTGCTACTGTGGGAAAAAGCGTTTGGGACTCCAGGGATAAGACAGTCTTTTTGAAGCTCCTGTCTCATTCCGCATCAGGGTGCAGTCAAGAAACAATATAAGAACAGTTTTGTGACCTGAGGACAGGACTCCAGTTTTTAATGAACGAGAGGTTAAATCCAAGAAATTATGTAACTTTCTTTTGCCAAGTTCAGGGCCATCTTGCAGAACCTTTGGGGATAACAGAAGGAAATTTTCCTCCTCATTGGAAGCATCATTGCCGTGCGATGCAGGAAGCCGGGAAGAACCTTGGAGCCGCATGTGGTGGAAGAACAATGCCAGCCTGCCTCAGAGATTGGTCTTGCTGCACCTTTCTCTCCTGATATATTTCAAGAGGTTTTTAGTAACTCTTGGGTCCTCTTAAAACAGATTGTCTGATTCTTGGCAGTATATTTTGAGCGCCCAATTTGTTTCATGGCACAGAAGCTTTTGCAGACCATGATGTTTCTATGTCAACACGTGCTTGAGGAGGTAATTTTTTCACCAGAAGTGGCAGGTGTTAGAATCCAGATCAGAGCTCTCTCCACATCATTATTTTTAGTAAAGGACTTTTTTAATAAGACGTGTTGATATGTTTTCTCTGTGTGGGATTAAAAGCACTTTAGGCTCATGCACAGAATTTCGCTTTATAAATCTATGGGAGTGCAGATTTTCTCCACTCTTGTCCACTCTTGTTATATTGCCTTTGTGAAATGGGAATAATAAACCTTGTCTGCCTCCTGAAGGGGCAGAGAATTAACTCTTTGAAGTTTGTAAGACCATATAAATGCCTTGCTATTATTGAAGTTGCTACTACTCGGGGCTTTTAAACAGCTGCCACATTTCACTTCAGAGGAGGTTGCCTTGAACTGGTAGGTGAAGTGAGCACAGTATATCAGGATGTTATGCTGATAAAAAAAAGCTGTGGGACCTGTTAGGTTGAAAGGCACTATATAAATATGAGTTATTTGTAGAAACGGATTTTATAACCCTATTATTCTCCTCTGGTGTACCGCTTAATCTAAAGGTTTCAGTATCCTTTACGAACACTTAACAAGACCTATATTAAGCTTCAGGCCTCTTCGGTGCACATATTTTACATTTACATTGACTCAGTGACAGATCCGCTTTTTTTTTGCCCAGCTTACACAGCAGGTCAGCGATGGACCTGACTGGCGTGCGTTGGTAATTAGTAATTCATAACGACCTGCTGCACAGAAAACAGCAAAAGAAGCTTTGGGAAGAGGTGGCCTCTCAAATGCTGTCATGGTTTTTGGAAGATTCAACACCTCTTCCTCTCCTTTCAACTTCAATAGGAATAGCCGAAGACTGATGGTCTTGTTTAACAGGCGTAGGCTCTGCTAAGTGGGTCTGGATTACAGGCACACGCGCCTGTCTCCGAGCCTGGTGTCTGCGTTTGATCTGCATACACCCGTTCCCGTACTTGTTCTAAATACTAGGAAAAGCATCATAAAGGCAAGCCTGTGAGTGTCCCAGTTAATGCAGTTATGGAGACACAGTGGGGAAACTGAGGCAAGGAACTGGTATTTTTATATTCCAAGACACTGGAATGGCCTGCCGGGGGAGGTGGTGGAGTCGCCATCCCTTGCGGTGTTTAAGGAAAGATTGGATGTGGC
>JAAGNO010024318.1:0-19053 GCA_033439905.1 Ceryle rudis
CTCTAGGGAAGAACCTGAGCTCTATTGCAGTGTTATAAACTATCTTTCCTAGTAGGCTCCTGTGTTTTTCCATTTCCATTAGTTGGCTTGGCCACAGGGTTTCTGCATTTTTTTGTTTGCTTTATGTAACAGGAATGCCAGGTGATGCCTGGCTGGCTCATCGCTTAGGGTTCTTGTTATAAACTATTAAACTCCCAAACTACTTATCCTTCTTTTGATACATCAGAAAGTTTTCAGTTTGCAGTTAAGACTGAATATAAGAAAAGTGCCAGTTTCCCATAAAGACAGGTATTTTAGCAACTTCTTGTCGGTGCCTAGGCTTTTCACAGATAAGAAATCCAGGCAAATGGCTGAGACAAGAATTCAATATGCAAAAGAGAAAACTAGTGTGGATATCTGGGGAATGTGAACCCAGCAAAGTGCCAAGGAAATCTTTAGTCACTTCTTGTAACACTGAATTGTTGTAGGAGCTCTGGGATGCCAGAGAAGCTGAGTCCTGGCATTTCTTGAAACTTGGTGAGAGGCTGGTTTCTGTGTCATAACTCCAGGAGAGAAACCTCAGGTATACCCAGGTCCCAAAGAAATTGAACTGACAGCAAAAACTTCACATTTCCAGATTTACTGTCTGAGCCTGAAATGTGGACTCACGAATCCTGGATTCCCAACCCAAACACAATCTACCTGCTGTACTTTCTCAAGAACCATGGTCAGATGTGTTACATTAGCTTAATTGTGGAGCCAAGTCAAGGCTCTGTTTTGATAACAAGAGTTTGTTCACTCATATAAATGCAGTGCTTTGGGGAATTAAAATGGATGTGCTCTAAATGAGATTATTGACAGAAATAGGGTCTGTGAAATCAAAGGCATGAATCAGAACAAGAAACTGTGTTCCTCACGTTATGTTCTGTATATGTTTGGTTTTTTACAGTCAGCCACTTATTTAAGAAAATGACATGCACCATTTAGTGAAAGCAATGGAGCTGCTTCAGTGTGAAACAGAAGTAATGAATGCAGTGTGAGGATGGAGACCTCACATACTAAATATGGCTCTGAACAAGAACAGATTCAGTTGTTAATGGGGTTTTATATATTTACAGCAGGACTGAGTTCCCTACAGTGCTTTTCTTTTTCATTGTTATTCATTAAGTTACCTATATTTCTAGTTTCCTCCAGAGAAAGAAATATAAGTATTTACACTATGATCTCATTTATTTATATATGACACTGTTCATATTTAGACCCCTTCACTGTATTATGGTGATTTGATTATTATAATGATCCATAATACAAATATAACACTATGTATACTTGTAGTAAATATCCATCAGAAAATTCCTATCCATTGTTATGTTAGAAATACAGAACTGTTCACTGCTTATGTAAGCAATGAGTTAAGATGAATTTTATGTCTGAAGCCACTGCCATCTCAAAAAATTTTAACACACACTTTTGTTCATTCATAGATTGACAGCTTTGGTGACCTTTAGTATTCTCTGAAGCTGGACTCACTTAGGAAATGTGTTGTCATCTTCTCATTAAATCCTCATTTAAAAGTTTATTTTGTGTATATTAGTAGGTTTTCAAGCGACATTCATAGGAAATGAATAGGTTGTGCAACTCCTAGATGAACATTTTATGTTTACAAACATATCCTATATACTGTGCAAGTTTGTTTCTATAATGTGTTCCTTTCTGCCACTCACACATGCAGGGAATTGTTTTGCAACAGCAACATGACACTATTTATCTATCACAGATAATTTATTCTTTGGCTGGTCAGCTGTATTGGCCTATGCTTGATGCTCTGCCAGACCTTGAAGGTGGGGAGATCATAATATTTTGATTATATCTAAGCCACTCTGAAAGCATTCTCATGCATGAGCAAAATAAACAGAATGGTAGAATGACATAGGACATGAAAGTGCAGATCATTTTTCCAGCTGGGTAGAGCAGCTCAATGTCAGCCAGACAAACTATTTTTCTGACAAACTAGCATAAGATGTTGAAGCTCTTGGATGAATGCAGGCCTACTCCCTTTCACAGCATTAATGAAAGATACTCAGATGTTTAAGCGCCTTTCTGGACCACAGCCTCAAGAAATTACAAGTTTAGGAAATTCCTTTGTCCTATGGCTTCCTTCTGTATCACACCAGGTGTCATGTATACATACATCCCCTCAGTAATTGTGCAAATGGACTTTCTGATAGTTTTCTCTGAAAAGGACTGATTCTTAGCCAGGTACATGGCTCTGCTGAATTTCCTTTAGCTGATAATTTGACCATAAGTTCTCCGAGTCCACACTTACTTTTTTTGCCTGAGTGGTTTAGTTTACCATGATAGTTCAGGATGGATATTCCAAAGACAGATTTATGTCATAATATAACCAAGTCAGCTGCTCAAGTAACCCTCTAAGGCAAGGTTAGAGGTTAAGGTTAGAGCCTTAAACTGCCGAGATCCACATGTACTAATATCATTTTCATTTCTACATCCTCAGTTTCAAAGCTGAGTGGGAGTGATGTAGCCACAGTGTGGAAAATTGATATAATCTCTTTTTCATGGAGTCCTGGTATTGAAGCATGGACTACATCCAGACGATACTCCTAAGTAAGAATATAAATGACAGAATTCATGTCACCTGATGTTAAAGGTGAGATATAGCTCCAAATTCAGACATTATGGGTTCATTTCAGTGGTCCACACATAGGTTTCCCATGCCATTTGATATGCCCTGGGTTGTCTGTGATATTTGCTGAGGGCCATCAATTATGGTAAACCTGTGCCATCCTAGGGCAGCTGGAGGCCAGGCCAGGTTATCCTAAGGCATTTCAACTGTTACTGCTTATTTCCAAGGGGGAAAACCCACACAATTACAGCCAGAACCTGGGAGACTAGTTCCTTGAATAAAGATATCAAACTCCCTAAAAATATTGTAGACACCATGGACATGATTCATTTGCCTCAACCTTGGAATCTACTGCGAATTCAGACATTCCATGGCATCTCAGACATGCTTGTGTAGCTGGCAAAAATGACATAGGATTCACAGAAAATCTGTGACCTTCTGGAACAGCAACTGGACACCAGACAGGATTTCATGGGTCATCAAAAATGTCACTAGGTGCCAATTACTAGGCACTTGAATTGAAACCTTAGCTTAGAAGTAGAATCTTGCATGATAAACATCTAAATTTAGGGAAAATTAGTCCTGTCTTGGAATAACAGATAGCATCTGGACATTTTGCTTTCCTTCCTACCAGGACAGAATTATACTTTATAGTAATTCACAATGTCTTCTTCCAGTTTTATACTTCTTCCAGTTTTATTTGATACACTTCCAGTATTTTTTTGTGATTAAGTTGCCAGCAAATGCATTTCTGTGTCAATAAGCATTTCCAGAATATAAATTTAAATTCTGGACATAAGGGAACAGTTCAGACTTAAGGCTCATTTGTTTTGTGGCCTTTGAGCTGACATTATCAATTACTATTTCAATTAGTGCTAATTGTATTGCTGAGGTTTCTAGATGGTAGGCTGATAGCAGTAACTGATTTCATCTAGACCAAAAACTGCCAGGATCTTTCAATCACAAACACACACTTGTGATTGTCATATATAGATATTAAAAGTTGGACTTACTAGATAAAAAAAAAGCATCTGTCAAATATACCCTAAAATGCACTGTGACTCTGAAAGACCTGGAACACATGTGTAACTTTTTTAAACCTCAAAGTGATAAGGAGAGTACAATTTACTATAAAAACCATTAATTTAATTGTCATGATAGTTTAGGGATTTTCTTTGGTGTCAGATGTTATGTTCATAAAGCATGATTTCACTTGAACATTACAAGGAGATGCTCCTCTGTTTTCTGAATCTCCGGGAGAAGACTGTATTGACAATTGGGAAGTATTTGAATGTATGTGCTCTTAAAAATATTTTGCCAATAATCTGACAAATGTATAATTAACATGTGATTGCTCCAAACATCCTATAAGTGGTTCTGATCTTTCTGTGACTGTCAGAATTTATGTTGGAAAAAATATCAGTGAAATGGAAAGATTTTGTTGGTAGAGAATCTGTAGCTCCTTTCTTTCCATCTTACATTCTTTTCCATATCTTTGACAACTATCAGGCAAAGTTTTAAGTATGTGATGTCATTTGAAAACATGGGCTCCTAGAGCATTCCTGAGGTTATTGCATAATGCCAGGGTCCACCCAAAGAGCTTGATTGCAAATCAGGAACCCAGAGAGCTTTGTGTCAAGTCCACACACTATAGCATTCTTTAGGCCTGATGCTCAGATATCTACTCTATCTGAGCACACTTTTTTGATATTGCCTTTTGTGTTTGTAGAAACCTAATAAAAATAATATATGTATTAAAAAAAAGCAAACAATCAAACCAAACAAAAAGAAACTAAACCCGAAACTAAACCAAACAAACAAAAACCCAAAACAACTAAACCAAAACAAAACATATGAAGGACTGTACACTTGGTAAAATTTATCCAAACCACAGCTTTTCACAGTATTTTCACTGTCCTGATCCCTCCCAGTGTCAGGAAGTGCCACTGAAGCAGATAAAGAAAATTAAAGGAGAGTACTAAACTTTTTCAAACCTCAGAAGGTCTTTGAGGTTTGAGGAAGGATCTCAGCCAGTACTTATTTTATCTGAATTTGATCTTTTTTATTCCTAATGATAACATGATTTCTTTCCCTCCTCACCCTCCCAAATGCCTAAAACCTGGTGTGTGAAAATAACGTGAGAGGAAGGATTGTCCAGTAATCAATGAATCCATCTAATATTGAGAGGATTCAGCCTTAAATCCTTTTCAGATGTATATATCCTATGTAGCCATTCCTCTTTGTGCCTCAACTTTCCTTACTTAGGGAAAAAAAAAAAGAAAAGAAAAAAAAGAAAAAATATTACAGTTTTGTCATGGTAATACTGAGAGGCTGTTAAAAAGATAGAGTGGAAAAAAATGTTATGCTAAGGGGCAACCATAAGTTCCTTAGGACATGTTCACAAGTTTCCGAGTGATTAATTTATCACAGTTTAATGCATTGTTGCTTTCGAGATTAATTGTGACTGGTGACTATAGAACTCTAGCTAACTGCAAATGTGAATTAAATGTAGTAGCATAAACCATTATGTAGGAGATTAAAGATATAGCACATAACTTTGCAAGCAGGAAAGGGTAGGAGATCACACAGAAAGCTACTGCTAACCTATTGAGTCAAGCACAGAAAAACCATTCTGTTCACGAGAAACCTACCCATTGGTGACTACACACTTTCATTTGGTTTATTAAAATTCTGACAGAAATGTGTAATTATCCACTGACTGTAGATATACATAATTTCAAATTTTCTTTGGTGTTCAGGGCTGCTTGGCATCCTAGCTTTGGTTCAAGCTCATTCTTAATTGATTATATTGTAATGAAGATTAGAGAAGAGGGAAGGAAGAAAGCTCAAAATTGCCTTCAGGGCACAAAATGCTTTGATTTACAGTTAATGAATCATTTTTATTATTCAAATTGCTTCTTAATATTGTGGCTGGATTTACTCCGGAGTAGGTTTATCACACACATATGTCCCATTGGTCTGCATCTCAGCAGTCAGAGTGGGTTTATTTTGTCGGGCTGGAAACAATGTCAGTGGTTCTCTTTTTATTCAAAGCAGCAATTGGCACACTTGCAGAGTGCTCAATGGTTTGTTTTCAGAGAAAAGAAACTTGTTACAGTTTAGGAAAATGTTTTTATAATCTTAGATATGTAGATGTAGATATATATGTCTGTACATATGCACATACCATATATTTATATGTATGTATATGAACAGACATATATATATGCGTACATTTTAGAAGCAATTGAACTTTTAAAATTAGCTTCTTCCTTTTTTTAAGACTAAAATTGTCTTCTCAAAAGTTCAACCCCTGCCATACTTTCCTTCTTTTCATCTCTCAGTAAATATCATTAAGAAGTAATCCTTATGACCTACAGTCTTGGATGGTTTCAAAAAGCAGTTTCAGTGTACTAGTCACTTGCCAAGGAAATTTTAGTAATATCTCGTTTTAGTTGCTGAATGGATATAACAGTAACTTTTGCCAGAATGAATGATAACTGAATCTCAAGAGCTTTGATCTAGCCCTGGTAGGCCTGCAAAAGTTCAAATATACATCTGGGGCCATTGAATGCATGGGAAGACTTGCTGTTGACTTCAACTGCCTTTAGAAGTCAGTCAGATCTTGAATCAAGTCTCCATTGTGTTTAGGTTCTTCCTTTCCCTCTCAGGCCCACATGACTCCTGTCTTTTGAAAGGCACCATCACAAAATCAAGCCTCGTTACACTGTTGAACTCTGCTTCTTACTTTTTTTTTCATCCACTTTTAGTGGATTATTTTCTAAGGCCCTACACTATTTCTACCTGCTTCAGCCGAAAAGGTATTTGTTGGATGTATCTTGATTCCTGCTTCCTGAAGTCCTTTATATGCAAAAGTCTTTGTTGAGACAGTCCTTGAACAAACATATCTTAGCCCAGACACAATGTAATTAGGTCAGCAACACAGCATGGTTTGCTTGCTATTTTTTTTCCTATAATGACATTTTCCTATAAATGCCATTAATTCAAAACATTATTCAAAATTCAATTTAAAAACATTAGGCTGAAATGAGTTAAAATAAGAATAACCTTGTTAGATGACATTCAAGATGTTTGTAACACATCTTCGGGAACAGCCTTTGTTAGCTCTGAATAGCTTTATTACTTTCTCTTCAATCCCATTATTTTTTCCTTTTTAATTAAATGGTAAATCACAGAGATTTATCCTCTCTGATGGTAATAAATTCTTCCTTTGTAATTTCATCTTGTCAGGTTATATTTAAATCCTTCAGAACAGACAACAGACATGTCCTGATCAATTATTATAGAGAACTTTCCTTCTAGCATTTATATTTGTCTATCCAAACAAGACACCACAGAGCTGACTAGCTAACTTTCCAACACATGCACAATTCCTGTAAGGGTAAGCAAGAGCATATAACCACAGATATCTGATAATCTCTGGTAGTTTAAAAATTTAAATTAAATGAATGCTTATTTTGAGAAAGCCTTCTTGCAGTTAGTTTTCCTTTGTTTTGTGTCTGCTTTCTCTGAGTCTCAGCTTCTCTTCTCTCTCCTTGGGAATGATTTACTAAGTGTATTCTACTTAAAGAGACTGAGGTTGTATACTACTGGATTAAACAAACTGTCTTAAATAAATATCATATACAATATAGTATTTTTCAACAATTTGTGATTATATTTCTGGTGTGTTAGAATAAAAACAAAATACATTTTTATTCATATTTTCTTTTTTAAACTTCATTCTGAACTTCATGGAGAAAAATCATACTTTGCTTCCACCCATCAAGTTATTCCTACTGTCTTTCACTTATGAATTACATTATTCTCACTTGGGACATAAATTTCAAGGAGAAATTTTTATTGTAGACTAAGAAACTAAACAATTGTGAAAATATAGTCTCAAATTTATTTCCAATTGTTTTAGCTTTTCCCTCTGCTTAATTACCTGTAAAAGCCCTACTAAAAATTATTTTCAGGAATTTTTACATTCTTGCTGTGCTGTAGATTTATAGAAGGTGATCTATCTTTAACCTTTTTTGGAGGCTGCTTGCTTACTGCTTGATGTGATGTTCAATTTATTCTGTGTTCTTTTCTAAACACAGTAATCACGATCAGTAGAGGAAAGATTCTACCAGCTTTTGAAAAGTCTTGTGGCACTTGTTGGGAAATTCTTTATTACTTTTCACAAAAGTAGTGATGCTCTTTTCTTTTGTGTTAACGTTTTTTTTTCGTTCTTGTAGATGTTTACTTTTTTAAGGGTTTTTTTAAAATTATATTATGTTTTTAAGGGGGATGCTCACAAATCTATCTGGGAAAGGGTTTTTTTTGTGTGTTTAATTAATGTTCTATTGAATCACAAAGCAGTTTTCCAGATACAATAAAAGAGAAAGTTTCAATGAAATGAATAAACAAGTAAGTTCATGATGAAAAATAGCACAGGAGAGCTTGTATGTGTTGAAGATGGATAACTAGGGGATTGAGAGTAGACTACGAAATTCTTGATAATATCCTCAGAAGCTGGCGATGGGCATTTGATGGTGTCCAATCCCATACTTGTGGTTTGGTGATACAGAGTATTCTTGTGCATGAACTGCATTTTAAGAAGTGAGTTTACTCACATGGAGAACCACTGTCTTAAAAAAAAAGTTAATTTCATTAATATTTCTGTGAATAAATAGATATCTTATTTATCCTTTTGGTCTTAAAATATGCCTTTCTTCTAAATTATATTTTGCTGAATCCTGCCTATTGAACTGACAGTCAGCAGAAATCCTAGCTCTGAGCTAGGACAGAGAGGAGAAAGAAATTCGTATCGTCTAATAAACAAATGGAATATTATGATTTAGGATATATGTCATTTTAATAAAAAGCATAAGTGGTGTTTATTCCAACAGCACTTTTCTTTTCTAATCAGAACAAATTATAATATCTAACTACATCTAAATGATTTTTTTTAATCCAGAAACACTGCCAATAATCTTCAAGGGAATAAGAAAATTTTTATGTACTATGAATATGGATGTCATGATCTGGCTCTAGTCTAATTTGTACATCGACACAAAACATTCATATATCCTAGAGAAGAGAAGAAAATCCTGCAAAAATTATTTCTACTTTTTTTTGTGTGCCTGAGGATTGAAGCATCCATTTATTTTTTTTTTTAATAACTGACTCATGGTATGCTGGAATTTTGGGTCTCAGTTAACTTTTCTAATATTTTTTCTAACATCATGGCATTTCTGGCATGTCAATGATAAAATGTTCCTTACTTAGAGGAAGCCTTTGAAAAACAGTATTTGAATAGATTTTCTCTTGCTGAAGACAGCTGTCCCTTTTGCTTCTCTTATCTCCTGGGTATCCAGGGTTGGAAAGGTCTTCTTTTGAATTTATTTTATCATTCTACATTTGTTGCTCATATGGTAGACATTTGCTGACTCTATGGCATATGTGTTATGCAAACCCCAGTGACTAGAGTGTTTTGAACAGCCCTGAGCCATAATTCCAAACATATTAGGAGATTAAAATAATTGCACTGTTTAATTTTACAAGCTTTCCACAACAAACATAGCCACCCACTCCTATGCTAAAAGAAAATGAAGTGACACCAAGGTCTACACTGTTTTCCAAGGTTAGCTGTGAAATGACTTTCTTAAAATGCATGGAGTAAGATAGTGGCCTTTCTGCCCTTTGCACACCCCAAGCCTTCCAGCAGGACTTGTGATAATGAAACTAAGTGAATTATTTCTGATCTTCACCTACAGCAATTTTTGATAACATCATCAGGAAATAAGTGAGTCTGAAATGCTGCTGTTGCCTCTTGGAAAAGCCCATAAGTATCATAGTGGTATATGGCTCAGGGACTTGCACCCACTCATCTCTGCAGTGGGTTAGCCCAGGCTCTGGCTTGGTTTCAGTCTGTGCCACATAGACATCTAGACAAGGCTTAGCCAGTGTTCAGATGACCTTATTTTTCAGTGGAATGTGAATATGAGTTGTGCTGTGCTACACCCCTCAGGCCCAGAGACACAGCCACATTCCATTTCTTTTGCCAGCATAGATGTAGCCAATGGAGAATGCATATATGAAGACTGTGGTCCTTCCTGTGCTTACTTTATAGTTTACTTACATATAAAATGTAAAATTATACCTAGACAGAAAAAGAAAAACCCCTCCACTAATGTATGTTTAACTGGCTGACAGTTATACTCTGCATGTGGAGACAGATCTGAGGACTCTGGGGATTTGGCTTCCAGATGATCAGGGCCGGGGACCTACTGAGAATTTTGATTCCCATCTGCTTGCAAAGCTGAGCCTTACATTAATTTGCACAACAACAAAATGAAAAAACATAAAGTATGTCTGACATACACACCTATACTACCTACATCTTTTCATAATAGTGGACTTGTGTCCACACTGTTTATATATAAATAGATGTACGTATATAATTTATTATTCTTCATGAATAACAGTAGAATAGTACTTTGGTATAAAGTCTTATCCCTCTCTTTTTTCTTCTTTTTATTTTAATTTAATCTAATCTGAAATTCTTAGTAAAAGTAATCTTTGTTCTTTAAGTATGAATTATCTAAAAAAAGTACATAGTACCTGCAACTTATTACGAATGGAGGAAAAAAAATCTCACAAGAATAAGTTTCCCTGTGAGATTTCTGATAATTCTTTCTTGCAGTAAGGCAGGCACTGTTCCAAATAACACATTCTTTATTTTTTATGTTTGAAGTACTTCAGCTTCTGCTAGTAACAGAGAAAATACAGAAACTTGCAAGGAAGTGCATTCCTGTGACATATGATAAGTCACGAGAGAGAAATATCAATCCTTTCCATGATCAAGTATATAAACATATTTCCAATAGTTTGAGGGATCATGAAATGCATTTCCCTCCCCCCCCCCAAAAGAAAAAAAAAAAAAAAAAAAAAGCAAAGCTTGTTTCAATCATCATAACTTTTGGTCTTTTTTCTCTAATGTTCCCAAAATCACAAGGTTACAATTTCTGACATGTAAAGTCCTGGAAGCTGGGAGATATCCCTGGAATCTGGAGTACCATAACTACAAAGTGTGACTATATCCTCTCCCTGTTCATACCATTTCCCTTCACCCCAATGTCAGAGACTGGGCTCTATGAACATGTAATTTTACCCCGTTTATGTGCTCTTATATAAAAATCACAACTCAAATGACTCAAGGTCTGTAGAGGAATAACTGTACAAAATCATCTCCAAATCAAAGGTAAAGCTTCCATGACAGACATTCAAAATACCAAACAGTCCCCCAAATTCTTTGGTAAAATGCAGCTCTGAAACCAAGCACCAGCCAGTTCTCCTTTTGAATGCATCTCTGAGCAGAATATACAAATTATTTCTCCTTTCATCACGATTTTGCATCAACAACTTCAGCTGCAATAAGCTTGAATTTATAACTGGGATGATCCCATCCACTAAAAGTATGCTTCAGCCATTCATGTAAAATGTTGATGAAAGTTTCTGGCCTTAATGTTGGGGAAGCCTTCAAAAGGGAAGTGTTTTTCCAAGTATGATTAAAAAGATATAGAGAAATCCAACTAAATTCAGCCTATTTTACTCTGTTGCTTCCATTACCCATTTCTGTACTTTAAAAAAAAACCCACTCAAATTTAAATTTTTGTAGGAATGTATTTAATTATTTAGAGGATTTCTGGTAATAAGAGAAGGAACTAGGGTGTAAGAAGGAAGAAGTTGTACTTTTTTTAGCTACTTTCTTGACAGTGTTTTGGGGAGTTTTTAAGTGTTTTTTCAGACAAACAAAATCACAGGATGTTAATAAAGATTTCTTCAGTCTCAAAGGAAAATCCATTTAGAAATGAATAGCATTCATAAAGGCAGAAACAGGTTTTGAAGTCAGAAAACAAAAACATTACTATGTGATTAGGTCAAAGAATAACATCATACAAATATCACCTGACTGGAAAAAGGCTCACCTTCAGTATGTTAACAATTACTGGTCCTTACCTAGCAAAGGATCTAAAGGTAAAGATAAAGATATTAGATAACCCATTAAAAATAATAGTGTATGCACATATGTACATTTGTGGATCCCTTCCTGGACGATGCCTGCGACATGTTTGTACAGTCCTCAAAAAATTGCAGAAGATGATGGATCTAGGAAGACTAGCTGACTAAGGAAAAAATAATGACTAGGATAAAAAGACTAATTTCAGAAAACTGCTGAATTGTGCACTCAGGTTCAACAAAAGTGTCTGGATTTCTGTCTCAGTCACAATGAACATAGAATCTCCAGTTTTAGTCTCCAGAGGGCACTGACAGTAAACCTTGAAGCATGCTGCGGATGTTATCTCTGTAACCAACTACAATGCAAGCCTTCCAAAGTTTGCTAGAAAGCTTATCTTTGTAGCCATGTCTCCAACTCCTCCTCTCCTTTTCCTACATAACTAATCACACTTTTCTCATTTCACCATGCTGTACTCCCAGAAACTGAGCTTTATGTGAAGGCTTGTCTGTGTTACTGAAAATCATCCTTTCAAGTTAATTCAATTTCAGATCTTGCAACTGCTAGAAAAAGAACTTATCTTAGACATGGACGCCAAGTGAAGCAGCTAGCTCATCATATTCAGAGGAAATAATATTTCAGCAGAATAGAAATCATGTGTGGAAGCTTTAGGAACTGCCTCTAAAGCTGACATATGCGCCCCTTATTTCCTCCTTCTCTCTAATAATGCTAATGAGGCTTAGATTAGCTGGTGACATTAAAAATTTAAGATAATAATCAGGAGCTAAATCACACACTCCATCATGCTGATCTCCCTCGTGGTAGAGAGGTCTGTTGCAGATTCAGAAGGCATCAAATCTATTCCTTGGATAATTTTGATATTTTTCCCTTCACTTCTGCAGCTGCTCCTTTCATGTCACTTTTGTTATGTCCCATTTCTCCTGATCATTGCTCACTGATATAAAGTCTGCTTAACATCTGGGAAAGTTCTCCAGACCACTTCCTGAACCTATAGACACTGGTAATAGTAATAGGAATAATAATGAAACATTTATGTATGCATTACTCCTATTTCTAAAATACTTTGGGCTTTGTGCAAAAACAAATGCTACTCAATCATAATAAATAGAATAAAAACATAATCAATGCATTAAATAAAATGCAAACAGGTTTGCAGGTGTTTAGACCCAATGTCACTCAGACAGTTCTAAGCTTCCTCAGCAATATTTGTCTCTCCTATTTATTTCTTTTCATTTCATATAGTCACTACCCAATGTGTTCTCTCCGAAGCTGCACAACCAATTTTCTTCAGTGACAGCCCAGTCCTGGCCATCATGCCAAAAATGTTCTTTTGCTACATTACTTGGTAGACTTGTGTTATCCTCTTCTGGTATGATTCAATAAATACTCTGCACTCAGATCTCAGTAAAATCCAGTGGGACTATATGTCCAAGTCACTGGAATATTTTTTGCAAATATCCACACTACATGATTATTCTTGTTTCAGCATTTGAAATGCAGTCATCCAGCTCACTTCTGAAAGAAAAAATTATGAATAATCTACCAAATGTTTTAAAAACTCCATTTTGCCTCTGTAGTTTTGCATGGATATTATCCACCCTAGGAAATGTGCAGCTCCTCAACTTCATGATGGCCCATTTTTATTTCAGATTGCATGGAGCTGTTTTCCTTGGCATTGGGACTGACTGAATGAATGAATCATCCCCAAACACAGCAGGGATGTCTGGGACAGGGTGATTGAGTAAATTGCTGAAGTGTTCCTTCTTGCTTTCCCCTTCTTTCATCAAGATCTTACCATCTTTAGTCTGACTGTGGTTTTAACAATTCATAAGCACGTCTGACATTCCGTTCATAAGCATGTAGGTGGCATTTAACTCAACGTAATTTTAGCTGTTCACATGTTAGTCATTTTGCCTTAACTCATCATCTGGTCTTCCTCTGGAGTCAGCACAGAGACACTAGCCGCTTCAGCAGATTCATTGCACCTAAAGGTGTCCAAGCTAAAGGGGCTCAGGCCCAGCCTACACAGTATTAGGAAAGGAATGCCCTGCCTAACAAATTTGATTTCATTCTATGACTGGGTGACCCATCTGGTAGACGAGAGAAAGGCTGTTGTGTAGTCTACCTAGACTTCAGCAAAGCCTTTGACAAAGTCCCCCACAGCATCCTCCTGGAAAAGCTGGCAGCTCATGGCTTGGACAGGTGCACCCTTTGCTGGGTTAAAAACTGGCTGGATGACCGGGCACAGAGAGTGGTTGTGAATGATACTGCATCCAGTCAGTGTTCTGGTGACCAGTGGTGTCCCACAGAGAACAGTACTGGGCCCAGTTCTATTCAGCATCTTTATTGATGACCTGGATGAGGGGGTCGAGTGTACCGTTAGTAAATTTGTGGAAGACACTAAGCTGGGGGCAGTGTTGGCCTGCTGGAGGGTTGGGAGATGCTGCAGAAGGACCTGGACAGTCTGAGTTGATGGGCTGAGGCCAATAATATGAGGTTTAACAAGACCAGGTGCAGGGTCCTGCACTTTGGCCACAGTAACACCATGCAGCGCTACAGACTGGGGGATGAGTGGTTGGAGGGCAGCCTGGCAGAAAGGCACCTGGGACTACTGGTAGATTATCAGCTCAACATGAGTAAGAAGTGTGCCCAGGTGGCACGGAAGGCCAATGGCATCTTGGCTTGTATTTGGAATAGTGTGAGAAAGACGGGGACAGACCTTTTAAAAGGGCCTGTTGTCATAAGACAAGGGGTGATGCTTTTAAACAAAAAGAGGAAGATTTAGACTAGAAAGAAGGAAGACAGTTTTTACAGTAAGGGTTGTGAGCCCCTGGCCCAGGTTGCCCAGAAAGGTGGTAGATGCCCCATCCCTGGAACTATTCCAGGTGAGGTTGGTCAGGGCTCTGAGCAACCTGCTCTAGTTTCAGATATCCCTGCTCCCTGCAGGGGGGTTGGACTAGATGACCTTTAAAGGTCCCTTTCAACCCAAAACATTCTGTGATTCTGTGAATCTGTGATTATCTCCAAAGTTTGGAACTCCCGAGAGCTGGCCTGAGCAGTAGACTGAAGCAAAGAAGGCATTCAGTAATTCCACCTTCTCTGCATCGTCTGTCACCAGGGCACCCATGTCATTGAATTTTGCTGGCCAAGTTTCCACTAGTTTACTTCTAGGCATCCACCTATGACATCACAAATGAGCACAGGCCACAGTCCTGCTCCTGCCTCATCCCCTATTCATCCACCTATTACATCACAAACCCCTGCACAAACCAGGGGCCTTCTCCTGCTGCATGTCCTACTCATCCAATTGTCATAAAATTTATTCGTTCTTTATTAATTTCTTTGTTTATAATTTTTCAGCCATGATTTAAACATGTTTTCCTTCAACATCTACAATTTTACTGACTCGCTTTTGCCTGAATAAAGCTTTTTATCTTTTTCATTAAAGAATGTATAACCCTACACCCTGTGCCTCTCCACAACTTTGGTCTCTCTTTAATGTTCAGTTTCAATTTCTCCCCTTAGTTCCACTTTTTTTTTTAGACAAAATCTCTATCCAATGCTTTCCTTTATAAGACATAACTTAGTTCCTGAGAATTCTGAACTACTCTTCCCTGTGATACATTCTCAGTGTTACCATAAGCTTTTGCCTTTCTAAATTTCTGCCTGGTCATATAAAGGGTACTTCACAGTCCTTCACCACTTTGAATGATCTTGTTCTTCTCTTTCCAGCAGCCTCAGTGGTGCTGGTGAGTGCTGATATACTCTACTGATAACAACTGGCATATGTGAACCTTCAGCAAAGCTCTTTTGATCTACTTCAGACAAAAGCCTGCAAACACAATCTTCTTTAGATTTTTAACAATCTTTTGTTCAATGTCTTTTCATACACAGGAAAAAACACAGCTTCTTGATTGAAAGGACTAACTCTTTATTCATATTTATTTAATTGTCTGTTATTGACTAGACACTTTGAAAAATATAAGGGTAAACCTATACAGCTAAATCCATGTTGAGATGATCTAATATGCCTTTGCCACACCTACTGATTAAATGGAATATTTATCATCATTATGCCATTCTATAGATCTATATAAACCTCATGGAATAAGGAAAGATTTAGTTCGCTAAAGATTTATTTTTACTATAAAGGTAATGTTTCCTAATTTTTGATTATAAAAACTTTCACATTTTGCAGGCATGCTTAGGCTGTAAACTAATGTATGAATTTAATGTAGGAATAAACAGCAACATTGTTAAAATTAAGTTCTACCATTGATATTCATAGTTGAACCTAATTCTTCTACCACAGCAATGAGCTCTAAAGAAAAGATACACTGTGGAAGGGAAATGATCTGACCAAACAAGATTACATGCAAGTATGTGAAGAACAAAGAAAACCTAAGCATGACATATAGAGACTTATTGGTGTGTATGTGAGGATTTTGTATGCTTATCATCTAGAAATACGTTGCCATAAGTAGAAGATTATATTTTTATTATTTTTTACTGCCTACAGAGCCAATGAATGCTTAATCTCCTCTCTTCCTCTCCCCCCCAAAATGTGTTCTATTATATGGAAAGAATAGTAAGTATATAGATCCATTATATAATCCACAAATTTAGTACAAATTGAACAGACAGATTGCAGTTATAGTACACATGTTCGCTTTATTGGCTAGAACTCCAATAAAGGCAGTATTTTGAATTTTAAAATACATACGTTCAATTTTCATTTGGAACATATACAGAACCAGGTAAATAGGTGCACATGGAAATTGTTTTTAAAAGCATTTCTGTTCTCAAATCTCTATATACAGAGCACATGCCCAGAATGTTGTTGCTTTCCATTTCAAATTGCCTATAAAGTTGGAAGTATTTCCATAATTTTAAATTGCCCACATAACATAGGAGGGATTGGAATTACGGTTACTCCTCAAATTTGTTTTTATAAGCACCTGAATTTGGAACTGATTTAAATGGCATTTTAATGCATACTGGGTCAGGCCATGCTGATTTAATTTATAAAATGTATTTATCAAGAAAAGGGGAAATTCAAAGAAGTGGAAAATATAGTAAAATATGAAGCTAGACAGCAAAAATGCACCCACAGAACATAGCTGTGAAGTAAGTCAACATTAAAGGGCAAAATGTAGGACCTGGTGGGCTACTAATGCAAAGATTATGAAAAAGCTCATGAAACCATGTGTCTTTCTTTTCAGAAACACACAAACCTGTGCTCAGTGATCTTCTGAGTAGCTGGCAGGCTGAAAATAATTTTTGCTGAGCACACAAGTCATGAGATGATCAATAATGTATATGTGTCAGCAAATCTAAATTTGACTCATACCTTTTGAAATTGATACAGACTTAGCACATACCTAGCATTTAATCATTGGAGAGGACCTTGGATTCCTCTGCCTAATGTACTTGTGCATTGGACATTTAACTAAAGAACTTGTTGGATTTTTTTTCCAAAATAATATTCAATTATATGAAAGATTCAGATTCTTTATTTCCTCAGAATTTTGAGAAAAAAAGCCCCAAACAATATTTAACATTAATTTATGTGTGCATTTTATATAGACTAACATAATTAAACTGTTTGTAGAATGCAGAAGTTGAAACTAGAAAACAAGTGACTGAGTCAGGATGCTCAGTCCATAAGAAAATGTTATTTAGTAATGTATATCAGTCCTTATTACAAAAATTAGATTTTTAGGACTCTATTTTTTCAGTTTGTCTGAGAGCTGACCCTGCTAGTAGGATGCCTCCTGTTTTTTGTATGATCTTAAGGATGATGCTGTATAATACACAACGAAGAAAATTACCACCCAGTGGTAAACACAGTGCCAGAAGTGCTTGCAGCAGCACCTGTAGGGACTTTGGAATTTTTCCAGCCAAGCTGAATCCCAGACCCACAACACTGAGCTTGTGAAAACAAGGCTGCAAAGCTTCAGGCTGCCTGGATTACAGTAAAATGACCAATTGTAAGGTGTTCTGGTTGTATGAAAATATTTACAGACTAACATAAACTTCAATAAAAATCTCCATGAATGTTGAAAGCACTATTTAAAAAGTAAAATTATGATTATAAGCTGATGAATTTTCTATATTATTGATTATAAAAATACTTTTTTATTAAAGCAAACAAGATATTTCAAACAATAAAACAGCTTAATAAGTGATAGAATAAGAAATTACTAGAGCAGGACAAATAATTATTTGAAAAATAGAAAAGCAGAAATAAACTAATCAAGCAAGACCCTAGCAAAATGCAAACTTTAAGAAGAAAATCTCCTTTCAGGTACATGGGTGCCTAGCAAAGTTTTTCCTGAAACTTTGCACTGAAATTAGAAAGCTACATGGAAGCAAAAGAAATCAGCATGATTCAGCCCTCAGCAGTTTCATTAACTATATTATTTAGAGTTTTACGACCTTTCTTTTGTTTAAAGGTGTATCATTTTGGAAGTGACATAGATTAACAGAGAATAATGAGTCCTGGAGAACTTAGCTGTGGAGCCATAATGTCAGGCTATGAAGACAGGGAAATGTTTTGGAAGGAGCTAGAGTAGCAAATAGAGATACTCAAGATTATATAGTTTAATAAGTCATGAGTATAATGAATAATTATTCATAAAGAATCATTGTGGCAATATCTTGTGATGTGTATTGTCGGAGGATACATGAACACAAAAAAGCAATTCTCATGCCTAAGTCGATCTGCTCTCAGTAATACTTTTTATTAAACTCCAACACAGACCTTGTTCACCACACCTTCCTGCTCATCCATTTGAGTGATTACCTCTGTCATAACTGAATTATCTGGAAATAAAGATTCCAAAAGCAAGCAGAAGCTAAAATAGCTAGCAGCAATATAATAATGAGAGGGAAAGAGTCCAATATATACAAAATTAATTTAATGTAAATATGCCAAGAGTTAAAACATATTTATCTACAGAAGTTTTTTGTCAAAACCCCTGTCATTAAACATTGTGGCAGAGACATTTTGAGATAGAAGGAAAGGACTCTTCTCCCACACATATAAAGAGCTATATTTCTTTTTTCATGCAGGGCCACCACTCACTAATGCAAGTATGCATGTACATGAACAACAGATGAGCATGTTATTCCATTTAGATAACTTCTAGAAATACTTTTTCCTAGGAGACACAATCTAAAAAAATTGTATTCTCAGATTATTTTGGAATGTTTATTGAAGAATGGAGCTAGTATAAAGGATCTTCTGAAATAACTGTTCCTTTTAAAATAATATTAATAAAAAACTTTGTAAGAAATGGAAAGTTGTAACTTTGGTTTGTGTGGGGTTTTGTGTGGTTGGGTGTTGGTTGTTTGTGGTTTTTGTTTTGTTTTGGTTTAGTTTTGGTTTTGTGGTTGGTTG
>JAAGNO010024318.1:23603-33711 GCA_033439905.1 Ceryle rudis
CTTACTTGAACCTGTGAAAGTCTATATATAATTGCTCCAGGACAATCTAATGCTACAGGAGAGCATTATTTATTTACTTATTTATTTATTATTTTTGTAAATTTGCAAAATATTTTGCCACTAAACTACATTTTATTATAAAAGATTTTATTGAGTTTTATGAATGACTAAATTAAGTATCTGAAAGCAAAGCACTTATGCCTTTTATGAAAAGATTATAAAGTTGATAAGAAGTAAGATTCAAATTGTATAAATTCACTTACAGTTACCCAGAAATACAGTTACTTTTTTCCAGGCAAGTGCCAAAGCCACTCAGCAGAGTGCATGTATTCTCTACCCCTTTGCTGAAGCTGGACCACTTCAGCAGCTGCCATGGACATAAGGATCCTGGGGACAGGGGGATCATGAGCTTCTTCTACCACTTAATGGTTAGATCTCTTGACTAAGAGGAGCGGACTACATAGGGGTTCCTCCTCCTGATACTGGTTTTGTACCCAAGAGTATATTGATTCTGGCCCAGAAAACAACAGAGTATTAATGCAAGGAGAAGCAGACTCCAGGTCTGCCTCTTCTGTGCAGCCCTCTTTCCCTTTATCCATTTGACTAAATAATTTCAGAATTGAAGCATTTTCGAAGAACTTTTTTATTTCAATTGAGCAGTGCTTTTTGACAGAAAGCTGCTCCACTGGAGGGTTTTGTCCCTACCATCTATAGTAAAGAGCAAGCTGCTACATCAATCAACATGGAGATACAATCACAAAAGGAATAGAAAAGACCTAGCAGACTACAGGGCCATGATGTAATAGTATTGTTCTAACGTTTTCATGTATGTCAGAATTACTGAATTTAGAATGCTTCAGGGAATTCCCAATTGCAAAAATCCAGGGCTAAGATTTTGTCTTGGAATGACTCATAAAAACAATATGAAATAAAAAAAAAAAGTAAAGATTTAAACTGCAGATTCTGTAAGCTCAGCTTTGAGCCTCTCTGTATCTTGTTTAAGTTAAAACAATAAGTGAAGAACTACAGAGAATAGTTGATGGCCAATCAAGTTTTGAAGCCTGATAGTCTCTGCAATCTGGTCCTAGATATATATTTGGATACACATTGCACTCTTCAGTCTGGCTACAGACACTGATGAGAGGCATGTGGATGAAATTAAGGAACTTAGATAATGAGAAGGGAAGGACTCCTTTGCATTAGAAGGTAGACTCAGATTTATAGAATATTTTCTTATAAAGGATGCCAAAAAAACTTTGCTTTCTTATCAAGTCAAGACATGAAATACTCAAAAAAGCCTAACAGAATTAGGTGTATAATTGTTATTGAATTCCGAAGGAAGGCTGAATACTGCTTCTCTTAGGTTCTTGGAAAATACCGGGGTTTATTTCCAGTTGTTCTATTGTAACACAACTGATTTAATGCATGGAGAGCAGCCAGCAGGAAAAAACAGTTATTGTCACGTCATCTAACAAGCAGCAATAGAACGTAATTCTGAAAATTTATTCCAAGGACAGTCTGAAGCCCAAGCAAAAGATAATAACGACCATATTCCAATAAAGAAGGTAGAATTTCAATCTGATAGAAATAGTTTCTAATAGAATAGTCAAAGGAAGTTGGAATTCCTGGACCTATGGAAAACAATGGCAACAATCCCATTGGCTTTAGTGAGCCTACAATTTCAGTGCAAGGATCTGAACTTGTTGCCCAAGTTAACGAGAGAACTTAACTGTCATGATCCAAGGACTCTTTTTTTTTTGTCTTTGAGTGGTTAATTATTTACTAAACATGAACTTCTTTGATCTTTTCTTCAAACATATAGTATATAACATATACTTCAACTATATGTGTAGAACAGATGGACAGATGAAATTTTCAGTATAAAGAAATGAATCAGAACTCAGAGTCAATTGAGCTGAAACTTTTTCATTGAGGCTAAAGAAAATGAAGATCAGCTATGTGTTTGTACTTCTACATTTACTACATTTGGCTTGGGGGGATTGTTTTTATGAGTTTCACAGACTATCCAAAACAAAAAAATCCTGAAAATCTTGCCAAGAAATTTCTCTAAATGTCACAACATTTTCCATACAATACCAGGAAAACACAGTAATTTGATCTTTAAAAAGTTACTGGAATTCTTGTAGGAAATAATTCTGACCAGATTTTCTGCTGCTACAAATGAACTTATCTGCAATGATTTTGTTGACATTTACCTCTTTGTACCAGGTCTTTCCCAAATCTCTTTTTAAACTTTCTTTAATTTGCACAGGATTTACCTTTTCCTCATAGGCTCATGAATTTAAGAACCTGAAAGCATATTCCAGGAAGATCATATTTCTTGTTAAAAAAGTACAGATCAGTTCATGATGCAACTTCTCTATAGAATTTCCAAATTCAAAGAAAAATTGTAAGTAAAATTATCATCCAGTTCTCTGCAGTATATTTGTTTCTATTATTATGGCACTATGAAAAGATTAATATAAAGACTTCTTGTTAATTCTGTTTTCAATAACTGACTATAAAAACATTGTGTTTTCAATAGCTAATCATAAAAAATTTGTCTGAATAGTCTTCTATTTATTGGATGTTGCTTTGTCAGAAAAAAACATGAAATAGACAACAAGCAATCACTGAGTTTATGGTTTGTTTACACTGTACAGCTTTACTTCTGCAGCAAATAAAGGGAAATATGAAAGAATTAATTTACAAGTCTCACCAAGACATGATCTGAAACAAAAAAGCCTTATGCATGGCATAGCAAAAACCACCTGGGCTCATAGGAACTTTATATGGAAATATCTGTAGCAGAAGTCAGCATATCATTAGTCCATCAATAGGAACTTCTAGGGAAAGAATTTTATTTCTTACCTGGAAGTTCACACTTTGAATATGTGCAAGAACCTTTTCTTACCAGGATTTGAAGTGCCATAGTAGTTAAGTTTTAGTTCAAAATTGTAGAGAATGATCTGTTACTCATAATTGCATTTTTATTTTGAAAGTTTTTTGTTGTGGGTTATTTTAATGATTTTTTTTCCCCTCAATTAATAAATTAATGCCCTTCTATCACAGTTTTATTTTCTCTTCAAAAAAAATATCAAAAATGAAGTTGTAGTCTTCTGGGTGTGGCTATGCAGAGCACTGACGATCATGAAACTTGTATTATCTGAAGGACTTCTGAACTACAGGCAGTTTTATGCAGGCTGAGTTCATGATCCAGGGAAAGAGACTAATTTAATTAAATGTAAGTTACAGATGCTGAAAGTTCCCATTTGCTTCCTTCTTGCACTAACACTCATACAGGCAGGGTTTATACTTCTTGTTAAGTGTAACAGGCTTTAACACAAAAGTGAAGCTAGTAGTAAAACATGAGACCTCTAAGAAAATAATTGGTTTATCAATCTTAGGAAAATTCTAAAAATACCTAATGGAATGATGTACAGACTCCTACAGGTGTACAATGGAAGGAAGACAGACAAGTTTCAAAACTCATTTTCTTCTTAGATGTTAGGATTTTAATTTATTTTACTTTACTTTTAACTAGGAAAATGGTCAAACACTGAATGAAAGGGCCCAGTCTGTGCAGACTCTGTATTTTGAGATATTCGGTGCTTAACTGGACAAGATCTTGATCACCTCTTTTAGCTACACCTTCTTTGAGCAAGGGGCTGGATCAGATTAACTCTGGGGGTTCCTCCTGGCATAACATGACTATGATTCAGACTCATTTTGATGTTCTAGGATTAGAGGGATTAATTTGCTAAGAACTATAATTTATGTGGGGGTTTTTTTCCTTTTTTTTTTTTTTTTCCTCTGAAATATATTTTTGCATTGTTATTCTTTTAAACTTAGTTAGTTGGAAATGAATGGTCAACTTTGTTTCTGTTCGGAATATTTTTTTTTTTTTAACTGCCACTTTTTAGGGTTAAAAATGCAATAGTGTTTTAAAGGAAGTGTCTGGAAAAAAAGGTGTTTTATAACCACTGGAAAATTTACACAGTAATACATTTCAGATTTGTGATAAGCATTACTTGTTCATTAAAGAGAATAAAGGTTAAATCCTTCAGGAAATGCTGTGGAGCTGTATTTTTTTCTAAAATATCCCTTAATAAAAAGACAGAAATGTTCTATATTTCACAAAATATTTATTGCATGCCATTAACAGAAAACAACACCATCAAAGCTGTGGGAAAGTGATATATAAGAATCCTAACAGTAATATGAAATTATTTTGCTTGCAAGGTTTCCATTTCCAAATCTACCATAACAAAATGTGAAGAGCAAACCCATCAACCATGATTCATTAGTTCAAAATCTTTCTTTTGACTCTGGAGTTAAGCTAGCTAAAGAGCAGTAATGAAAGGATATGATTAACTCTAGTTGCTTAAAATTCTTATTAAATGCATCTATGTATTATCAGTTATATGATACAGCCAAGGGGTTGCTTTAGGCTTTTATTATTTTAGCTTGGAAAATATGCAGAAATGTTTCAGAGGACTAAAAAAATTAAAACCAAGCTAAATGTCTGGAACATGAATAATACCATAGATCTCTGGTAAATGGCATTAATTACTGAAAAGATCATTGAAAATTCTTACATTTTTCAACCTGTCAGTAGCAGTGTCTGTTCTGCAAGAATCATGTTTCATGACGTGCATTACTTTGTCTTAAGACTGTGGTTCCAGAATTCTATATCTATATATTTGTCACTTGTGCTTTTAAAATGGTAAAGAAAAAAAATACGAATGTGAATTTTAAAATGCACATAGCATAAGGCAAAAACCAGCACCTCAAATGTTATCCCACAATTTCCAGTCTAACTGGTGATTTGAAACATTTTTATGTATCAGAGTTGGAGGCATATGTCAAGGTTCTGCAAAATACTGGATGATTCTTAATAAATCCAGAAGTTCAAGTCATTTAGAGAAGCCAGTAATACACTGACAATGCCTTTCATGTCAACTGAGTCTTGTCCTTTTATATAGACAGGTATTACTATTTGACTTTGAAAAGACAGATTAGTGTTTGATATTGAGAATAACTTAATTAACATAATTATAATAATCTTATTTGAAATTTATAAAATGAAATTATGGAAATCCAGAAAGGCAAGTACACAGTATTATTTCAACATTTTTTTAAACTATATAATGTAATGATGCAGCTTAATCCTTTTGCTTCCTGTGCTCTTTTCTGTGGATTTTGATGGGATGGTGGCAGTGAATATTTCAGTCTTATCTTTAACAGCCTGTCTTCATTCACTTTTTAGTAGACAAAGTTTTTCTTTTGCCTAATTTCCAATGCATCTATCTGTCCAACCTTTCTAATTTGCTCTTTCATGTCTCTCAAACTCACTGTGAACTTCTACTTTATTGATTTTTTTCTTGCATGTTTTGTCATTATCATTACCAACAAATCCTTAGCTTCATTTTCTTTCTAATTTTCTAATACTCAAATGATCGGCTGACCTATATAACTGTACTGGACATTAGCATACTTTCTACTTTTCTGTGGTGTTGCAGTAAGGCAGGTTAGGACTGGAGGAACTAAAAATGTCATCTCTAAGGCTCTGGGGTTTTTTTTGTTTACAACAATCTCCAGGGAAATATTCACTAGCATAGATCTCCTGATTATACAGCCCCATTGTTTCACTTTGCATGTTTAAACTCTATATTCAAGGCAAAAGACACAGACTCCCATTATGCCAGGTCCCATGCAAATGGCAAGAGGGAAGCTTCACAGAAAGATCTCACTTTTTGTGAAAGTTCTCTTTTTGTGGCAAAATTAGGGGCAAAAGATCTTTATTGAATTGTTTATGGACTTCTGAGACCTTTAAAATTATTTAATTGTTGATCAGTCTGACAAAGAAGGACATAATTGTTAAAGTCATGTTAATGGTCTCATAGTGATTTCCCTTCTGAGATACACCAGAAGCAGAAAAAGTACAACATTGCCATCTACATTTGGACACAGTTGCTCATGAAATACGGTCTTTCTCCAGCTTATAGTTCAATGCCTTCATCTCTCCCACTGCGTCAGAGTTCCCTTGGTGATATTTTTCTATAGCTGGGCCATCTTTACACATTGGAAAGACTTCAGTGGGTGCAATATCATGCCTTTCAAGATTTACATTTGAAATAGTTTTAAATTAAAGGAAAGCCATTTAACTAACTATGTAACTGAAGACGAGAGATTTGAGCACAGCAGGCAATGTGGGAGGGTAAAAGACTGGCAGAAGTGTAAGTGATACTGGGAACTTCTCTGTGCTTTTTCATATCTCCATTTAGCATAAGAATATCTGATGCAGAGAAAAAGAAAACATGTGGTATATTGGAGGTTTTCCAGACAAATGAAGAAAAAGTCTAAAACAGATTAACTGGAATTAGTGGAAACACATCAAGTCTGGAGTTCTAAAAGAATATGATCCTGATTGGGAAACATATGTTTGAAGATTTCATCTTGAGGAGAGAAAGTGAACTACAACTTGAAACTTGCTGGCCCAGATTTCTCTTGGATAGTTATTTATACCTGCATGTAATTGAAATAAAATAATGCTATCAAATCCAATGAGCCACACTGATAAATACAGCCTGCTGACCAGGCTCTCTGCTGATCTGCTAAAAGTATCCATGAACCCTAAATTCTAGTCCTCATGATGTTTGAAGCCTTCTTCAGATAAGTCATTAAAGACAGTAACTACTGAGGCTTGACTTCCTAGCTCACAAACCTTATGTCCTTGGGCAAATGATATGCAACTTAATTATACAAATTGAAGCTTACAGATCTTTAAATGAAGCTGACCTTTGCCCAGGTCACTGGCAATATTATTGTGCAAGTAAAAGATTCTCCACTCAGCCTGGAATCAAACACTCACTCTCAGCATTTTTGTAAAACCGAAAACATTCACCAATTTCAACTCAGTTTTGCATCTAGGTTTATATCAAGGTAACCTAGATGTTTTTTGTAGATGCTGTATTTATCATATGTCACTAGACCTCTCATGTAATTCTTGTAACTATAGACTGTCAAAGAAAGAACAGAATTTTAAAGATATCAGCAGCTGAATAAGATAAAGTCTTGCAATAAAAAATTATATCTGAAAAAAAAAGAGAATCTGTCTCAGCCTCAAAAAATGAATATACTTGAGAGTGAAAGGAAGGCAAAGGTGTTTTTTGGATTGGGATTTTTTTGGTGGGGTTTTTTTTTTGGACTGTTTGTTTGTTTTTTGGTTGTTTTGTGGGGTTTTTTTTACAAACTGTATTTAGATGCTACATTATATTCTAAAATCTAAATTAAAAAACACCAGAGTTTATTTCAAGTCTGGTATTTTTTTTTTTCCTTCAACACATATTTTTTATATATTTTGAAAGGAAAAGAACTTCTATACCAAAAGGGTTATCAAAGACTGGAACAGGCTGCCCAGGTGATCACAGAATCATCATCCCTGGATGTATTTAAAAGCTGTCTAGACATGGTGGTTAAGGATATGGTGTAGTAGTGGCCCTGGTAGAGTTAAGTAACAGGTGGACTTGATGACCTTAAGTGTCTTTTCCAACCATAGAGATTCTGTGATTCTGTATGTTTATATTTATGTATGCACATATTAATGTGTATATCTTGGAACATGAAGTGTGGTATTATGTAGGCCAAGTGTTTTATGTCAGTGAGAAGACACTGCTCTTAATTCTAAAATTCAATCCTTGTTATTTTTCTCCATCACTGAGAGAAGCTTGAAATTATGATCTCAGAAAGAAAAATCAAAGAAGCAATATGTTATATGTGTTACTGGAATCTCTGTAAGCCATTGCTTTGAACTCTTAGGGTTTGACAATATTGATGTCACATACCATTTGAACTTTGTATAAGATGATAGAAAGTGTGGATGCTTGTGTGTGCTTATCCTCCGTAGTTTATAAATCAGATTAAGTTCAGAAAAGCAAGCAGTAATTTTTTTGCCTGGGTTAAATTTAAAAAGCTAACTGGATATCCAACAGTGAACACATTCCTGGTGAAAATATCAGTGAGTTATTAAACTATAAATGTAATCTTAAAATTTTATACTTCTTGTAATGGATACCAGCTTGTTGTGAGTTTTCTTACTGTTCACAGATTCTGATCAGTAAAATGAAAACAGAGGTGTTAAATATAAATCATGGTACAATGAAATCAAGAAAAGTAAACTAAGATTTTTTTTCTATAAAAACATTATAATGCCATTTTATAACAAAACCAGCTCACAGCATATAATCACATTTTAACAGCTGTTGCCAAATTAGGCAAAAGCTCTCAGAATATTTGTTAATTATATGATTTAGGCCTCACAGGCAGCCTAAATGAGTCAGAAATTGAAAGAATTACTGATTCGAGGAGATGATCCTATTGTTATTATTTTTTTTTTCACAACAGTAAATAGTTGTCACAAGCCTCAAGCTTGGGAAATACCACAAGCCTACTTCTTGGTACTTCAGGATAGAAAGAATTTGAACTGCAAGAGACAAAGGTAGGACAAAGCATTGTTCTTATTTTATGCAGAGAGCTTAAGAAAGAAACTTTCTGGGATCCTCAACTGCATATCCATACTGAAATGGAAGAAACAAGAAACTGCTGTAGGCAGTTAATTCTTCTCTACAACAGGCATTCAGGGTAAACTCCTAAGGGTACATGTCCTGAAAGTGTGGAGATGTTGAGCCATGATCCAGGATACACCCTGCGTTAGAATTCTAAATGACCGTGTGGCTCAGGCAGACTGTGGAGTTGTGCATCCACATCAGCTACTGTTACAAGCAGGACTTCTAGTCCACTTCCTCCTCTCAGAGATGTCCTGTCCCTGGTCTAGAATATCATCTGAGGCAAGAGTATAGTTTTGCTAAAACTTTTTCACCATTTATGAAGTCTGTACTAAAATAGAGGTTTAAACCTGTTTCTCAAGAAAGTATCCCAATTGCCTGCAGTAGTTACTTTCTCTTTCTCTCTCTTAGATGTTATTTTAGGCAAGTTTCAACAAGAACTACACCTCAGTGTGTTTTATTGTTTGAAGATTTAGATAGTGAAGATATGTTCTGTAGGTTCAAATCCTTTAAGTTAGATTTGAATCTGAGTTACCTAATCTAACGCCAGAAAGCTCTGTGTGTTATTTACTATAAAGGGAAAGTGGTTCATTTTCTTTTTACATGGAGGGATTTACTGCTTAATTAATCCTCATCTTCTCCTTAAGGTTTCCTTTTTGCCTATAGACCCTTCTTCACTCAAAGTTCTGGCTTTTCTGAATTCCATTTTCAGGTGCTTATTTTTTTCTCTTCATTCTGTGGGAAGCTGATATGACTCTTTGCAGAGGCTATGAATTCGATTGGGAGTTTATATATGTAAAATACATCACCTCTAGTATCTAAGCACACTTAATGTGCTCTAATATCAGAATTCCTCCAGCTTCTGACTACATAATATGGCCTCTAGGATATATTAAAACCAGGTTATGTTTTATACATCCTTCCTCTAGTGGTATTATAGCCTTACCCTGGACCCTGAGGTCTCATTCTGCTTGGGGCTGACAAGCATCATCTTCTCCTTGGACAATCTGTGTCTTATTCAGATTTTGTCTTTCAAAGTAGAACCACAGAAAAAAGAGTTTGTAGGATTGTAGGACATATGCATCCCTACCCCTCCCAATGTGTGCATGTGTGTGTCCCATTTTATACGTGACTCTTGGAGTTATTGTTTTGCCTAAAATGAATCTATTCTTTCACACTGCCTACAGGAATCTGGATCTATTGTGCCTACTCTCTAGGAGAATACTTGACATGACCCAGATACTGCAAGGCTGATGCCTTTCTTTTCTGTGGAAACAACTGTATTTTGAATGGAATACTTAAATATTAATTAGGCCAGAACAAGAGAAAACAATCTCACCTGAACAAAATATTTCTGGGTTCTATTTCTTTTCCTAGTTAATAATTGCCTGGTTTATATTAACTGCTTTGTAGAGCTAGGTCTAGAAGTAAACCAGCTCACTGTCATGGTCCCATTTAATATTTAAATAATATGTAAAGTGGAGCAGTTAAAAAAAAAAAAAAAAAAAAAAAAGGGGGGAGCAATTTAAGGTAAAATTCCT